>JBAMBS010001557.1:0-306627 GCA_037044455.1 Zygothrica quintamaculata | reverse complement strand
ACTACAAAATTGAATATTGAAACTTGATTAATAAGCTCAGTCAATGTTTATACGAGTTAAGTAAAAACTCTGTCATGTGAATTCTTAGTATAAAATATTATGGCTTTGGCAATTAAAACAATTGCGATAAAAAACTTTGTAGATTAAAAAAAGGAAATTTCGCAAAAGAAAAATAATAGAAAAGGTAAAAACAGCTGTTAGACGGTTTGTTTCAATTGTTAATTAATCATATTTTATTACAAACAAATATAAATATACACATATACATAAACATATTTATGAATGTAGGTATGTATATATATACTTCAGAATTTATATATACTACATAAAAAGATTAAAATAATATTGAGTGTCGTTGCAGCTGCAGTTGTCAATGAGAAGCTAATGCACTTCATACGACCAGTTCAAGCTGCCAATCAACCTTTTTATATATAGACCGTATAAGAGTATATATTTATATATATACAAAATATATATATGTACATATTGTACTTATGTCTAAAGCCAAATTGTCTATTTTTAGTATGACTTATCGATGCATTAGCGCCAAGGGGCTATATATTAAATATAGGTTACAGATTTACGCACCCAGATTAATAATTAATAATAATAATAAATATTGCCAAATATTTCATACCTTTCATACGTTTTCATAAACTCAGTTAAGCTGATAACATTTACGATAATTATTTTTATTTTTCTCTTTATCTTTATGTTTATCGCTTAACATCTGTGCCGCAATCTACGTAAACATATGCAAGTATGTATAAGTATATATATATATATACATATATCTGTACAGACATCTATATATACTTATATTTATATACAGATTCATCAGAATGTTATCTGGCAGAGCAGAGAATAAAATTAAGAATGAGCTTCTGAAATATCATGGACTTTGAATTTACCTATAATTAGAACACTGTTTCAAACGGATGCAAAAGGTTGACATATATCTGCCGCCTATGTATACTGATATATATATATATATATATATATATCGTATACATAGGCGGCAGATATATGTCAACCTTTTGCATCCGTTTGAAACAGTGTTCTAATTATAGGTAAATTCAAAGTCCATGATATTTCAGAAGCTCATTCTTAATTTTATTCTCTGCTCTGCCAGATAACATTCTGATGAATCTGTATATAAATATAAGTATATATAGATGTCTGTACAGATATATGTATATATATATATATACTTATACATACTTGCATATGTTTACGTAGATTGCGGCACAGATGTTAAGCGATAAACATAAAGATAAAGAGAAAAATAAAAATAATTATCGTAAATGTTATCAGCTTAACTGAGTTTATGAAAACGTATGAAAGGTATGAAATATTTGGCAATATTTATTATTATTATTAATTATTAATCTGGGTGCGTAAATCTGTAACCTATATTTAATATATAGCCCCTTGGCGCTAATGCATCGATAAGTCATACTAAAAATAGACAATTTGGCTTTAGACATAAGTACAATATGTACATATATATATTTTGTATATATATAAATATATACTCTTATACGGTCTATATATAAAAAGGTTGATTGGCAGCTTGAACTGGTCGTATGAAGTGCATTAGCTTCTCATTGACAACTGCAGCTGCAACGACACTCAATATTATTTTAATCTTTTTATGTAGTATATATAAATTCTGAAGTATATATATACATACCTACATTCATAAATATGTTTATGTATATGTGTATATTTATATTTGTTTGTAATAAAATATGATTAATTAACAATTGAAACAAACCGTCTAACAGCTGTTTTTACCTTTTCTATTATTTTTCTTTTGCGAAATTTCCTTTTTTTAATCTACAAAGTTTTTTATCGCAATTGTTTTAAGTGCCAAAGCCATAATATTTTATACTAAGAATTCACATGACAGAGTTTTACTTAACTCGTATAAACATTGACTGAGCTTGTTTCAATATTCAATTTTGTAGTTATCTTAATAAAAACGTAACTATAATTGATTGATTTTTTTACAAGAATCGTTAATTTACGAAGTATTTCAAAGATCGTGATAATAAGTTAAATATTTAACACAACAAAGAAATACATATAGTATATTCTATCTACTATTATAAACTATAATCAAAAACAAAATATTATACACGGTACAAAATCCTCAGAATTTCCCTGTAATTTTACACAGGGTTAAGAGACATTCGTTTTGCTATGAGTCTTCTGGATAGACCATTGCAGTTCAAATTTATTCTTAGATTCTAGTATACATATATATATTCTATTTTTATCATCTTGTCTACCCTTACTCTTCAATCTTCTTCTTTTTTGCAACAAAAACAAGTATTCATATATAATTTATCAATATAATGGGGCTATTTAGTAAAGATTCAAACCAAAAAAAGTAATTATTAGGTGCTATAAAAGTGAAGTACTATTTAAATGAGAACCTGTTAAAACCGAGTTGTTGCATAAATTTGCTAAAGCTAATAATATCCTTGTTTGCTACATTGTTCTATGTTTCCAGGTGACACGGTGTTTGCATCGGGCGCTGCTTCAACACCGATAGCGCTATTAAATGCAATGGCGCTACATGGCAAATGCAATAAGTTGAAAAATGTAACCGTCTGCCACATGCATACTGAAGGACCCGCTGAATACTCCAAGCCTGAGTACAAAGATATCTTCCGTTCGACCTCTTTTTTCATGGGCGCTAACGTACGGAAAGCTGTTGCAGATGGTCGGGGCGATAACATGTCCATATTTCTACATGAAATTCCACAACTTTTCTTCAAGGGCATTTATAAACCAGATGTGTCTTTTATTCATGTATCGCCACCAGACAACCATGGGTTTTGCTCGCTTGGCACCAGTGTTGACTGCGTCCGTGCTGCACTTCTTCACTCTAAACTAATTGTTGGTAAGTGCCAAAAAGTTATTTCTACACTTTAAATACTAATTTGCTTAACATTCGTTTTAGCACAAATAAATCCTAATATGCCACGCACATTCGGAGATTCAATTATTCATAAATCCCATTTCGACTTTGCCATTGAGGTTAACGATAAACTGCCACAGCATGGAACTGGTGAAATTTCTCCATTGGAACAGAAAATTGGTACACTAATTGCCGAAAATTTGGTTAATGATGGTGCTACTTTACAAATGGGTATCGGTAGTATACCCGATGCTGTCCTTAATGCTTTACATAACCACAAGGATCTGGGAATTCACTCAGAGATGTTTGCTAACGGCGTTGTTGAACTCGTTCGTAAGGGCTGTGTAACCAACAGTAGAAAGACAATGCATAAAGGCCGCATTGTGGGTTCTTTCCTAATTGGAGATCAACCTTTATATGACTTTGTCAACGACAATCCTTTCATTGGTATGTCAACAGCTGAAGAGCTTAATTCCATTTAATACTCTAACTCTTGTTAATTCACAGAAATGCTGACCATTGACTATGTGAACAGTACGCACATTGTGAGACAACAGCCCCAAATGACGGCTATTAATAGCTGCATTGAGGTAGATTTGACTGGTCAGGTTAGCTCCGATTCGATTGGACAACGGTTCTATTCTGGCTTTGGTGGTCAAGTTGACTTTATACGCGGTGCCGCTGAGGGTCTTGACGGCCTTGGTGTACCTATCATTGCTATGACTTCGACTACAAAGAAAGGTGATACCAAAATTGTGCCTACGCTAAAAGAAGGTAATGAAACAGGAAATGTGTTTTCAAATTTTATACATACTAATTGTTAAAATTGTTATTAGGTGCCGGTGTTGTCACATCACGTGCACATGTCCACTATGTTGTTACCGAACATGGTATCGCATCTCTCTTTGGAAAGAGTATGCGCCAGCGTGCATATGAACTCATCCAAGTTTCTGCTCCACCACACCGCGAGGCACTGGAAAAAGCTGCGTTTGAACGTCTTAAGGTTATGCCATCGCCCAAATAATAATACTGGCAAAAATCCCTATTTTTCATAAACATTTGGTGTAGCACACTGGAACACTGTATCCTGTTGGATAATAACTAAAAGTCTGTTAGTTATTTTTAATGCATTCCCAACAGCTGGTTTCCAGTATATCTTAAATTTTTAGTAGTCCGTTTAACCTAATCTTGTATTCAACACAAACAGCTACTCATATAAGCAAATACTGCTAATAAATAAAACCAAATAAATAAACCATATTTTTATGGAGTTTCAAATAAGTTTATATTTATATTTTAATCCGGGGATTTGTTTGTTAAGGGGTAGCGCTGCAAAATTGCAAAAATTTTCAATGACTCAGATTTGAAAGAAACCAATTGGAATCCACAGGCATAAGTCCCAGGACTTCAAAAAAGTATATTTTTTTGAAATCGGACCAAAATTGGCTGAATTAGAGCGAATTTACTTGAAAAAATAGTCATTTTTACCACTAAAGTCCTTTTATCTCCTGTATATCCTTCCATATCCTTGCAAATCCAAACTCTAAATAAGGACCTCATTATAAGCTTTCGATTGACACCAAGCACACTTCGCTACATCCCGTAGATTACGAGATATTAGCTATTTTCTAGAGATTCCACCTACTCCTGCATTCTGTTCGCCTGTTACTTTGAAATGAAAAGTGCTAAAATTTGCCTTGGCAAAAATTACAAAAATTCGTACCGCACACATCCACACACACAAAAGGAAAATTGTTAATAACTCGTAAACTACAAAACGTAGCGCAGTGTACTTGGTGTCAATCAAAAGCTTATGAAGACGTCCTTATTTTGAACTTGAATTTTGCAAGGATATGCAAGGACATACAGGATAAAAAAGGACTTTAGTGGTAAAAATGACTATTAAGTTAGCTCTAACCATGCCAATTTTGAGGTGTGTCACTATATGATGGCAAAGGGTTTATCTCAGTCGGATACATCCGCATACAGCTTCCTTATTTGTGTAGAATTGAATATATTAAAAGCAATTGATGCTTGTTATAAAAAGTAGCATACTTTTAGTTGCTGATTTTATATGATCGAATGTAGCATACTTTTAGTTGCAGATTTTATTTTATTATCGCATGCAGCAACCATCTGCAACTTCTGTTCGCCTGGTACTTTGTCAATTTAGCAGAATGGGGTTCAACTGATTACACTGAAAAAAAAAATTGGCAACTTTAGAAAAAAATTATTTTTATATTTTTTATTGTCTGTTGATAAACTAAGATTGTAACCAGTTTATTGTTTAATAAGCAAACGACGGCTAATTGAAGCTTCGCTGCAGCCTATAGTTTAATTTAACAGAACGAGGAAAATAAAAACAACAATTGCTTTTTCTTTTGGATGACAATTTATTTTCTCATAATTTTCACATTTACATTATGAAGTAGAGACAGGAGGGTCCGGGTTGTTAAGGATATTGTTGTTTGAAGTGTATAGTAAGTACCTATCGTAGGTAGGTATGTACAAATTTATGTAAGTCCAAATACTTATAGCATCTAAGATGTTGCATGCTGCATGCAACATGCTGCATTTTGTTTGTTTGTGGCATGCTACATGAGTTATTGTTCTATAGTTTAAATGTGGTATTTTATGCTTAAAAGTTAGTTCTTAGTACACAAACTTTTGTTCTGAATTGAATGATTTGTTTGTTTTTTGTTGTTTGTAAGGATCAGAGCAAGGAACTAAATGTATTTTCAAGTTTTACATTGTATATATGTAAGTATAATTGTTATGTATATTGTATATTGTTTATATAGGGCCTAAAACAGTTTTTTTTATTTATTTCTTTAAACCTACAGATATATGGATAGAGCTTAAAATATATCTGCTGTTTGAATCATTTACTTCTTCTTTTGTTTCTTGGCATTTTTGGCATCAACAGCCTGTTCAATACGGCCGCGTTTCTTTGTCTCCTCAATTTCATCATCCTCACCATCGTCTTCATCATCTTCTTCCTCCATATCAACAACCTCAACATCATCCTTGATGTTCTGGCCGTGAATATAAACGGGTCCGCTACCCTTAATCAGTTTAAACGTCACTTTTGACTCGTAGAATTCCACATCGGGATTCACAGCACGCGTCTCACCAGCCTTCAAGACTGCAATTGGTATCTGTACAGAATCCTTCAGTGTGGTTACCTATTAACAAGAAATTAGATACATTTTGATTAGATTAATCGATGGTAAATATTCACTACACAACAAAAATACAGACAAGTACACGACACATATATATGTAATATATATATATACATATATATATATATATATATATATATACAATAACAATATTATCAGATTAATGCTTTACGCTGTCATGCAACTGGCAATATCTGATCAACGAATGTAAAGAGACCCCCTAATAATGGCGCTAACATAATCTCGAAAGGTCTATTCGTCAGTCTGCGTTCGTGGAGACAACATCAACAACCTTTCATAGTCAACGTCGCTGCCGTCTTTCAATTTGCACAAATTCAACAACAAGTTCATAAGAAAAAAACTCCTTAAGTGCTTTAATATTTTTTCCTTTCTTTAATTAATTGAAAGCACAAGTACTTAAGAGGACAACGACGACTGACAACCATGTGCGATTACGACGGTGGGTACCACAAACTAAAAAAAAGTGAATGTGTAACAGCTTTGCAATTATAAATTGCACCTGGAAAGAGCCTAAAAGAAAACCTTAAACAAAAATATGAAAGACTAAACTTGAGATATTGCATTCAGTTTGAAACAGTTTCAGTTGGAGATAAGTAGTATCTTATAGGTCCTTGAATGTAGTTAAAGGACACTCTCTCTGAAGTTAATTGGAGTCATGCGGCCATTCGCAAATTAATATAAAAATTTCCATTTAAATCAATTCAATATAATAAAGGAAGATAAATCTTTATCGTAGTTCAGAGATCGCAAAGCTAATGTCGCAGGTATGACGAGACTTTTAATTTCTTTGGGGCAATTAACGAGTTTCTTTGAAGTACTTGAAAACAAAATTGATGTTTATAAGTGTAAAACAATAAATAATATAAAGAATAAATATAATATAACATTAATGTCACACCAGATAAGATGACAATCTAGTAGTGCCTTCTAATCAGAGCTCAAGTGCTTGCCCTTTCCCTCTCACCCCACGCAGATGAACTGTACCGAGAGCGTATGCCCAATGTATGTGGCACTATGGACACGAAGGTGCGTCAATGTTGCAGCACTCAGACATTGAAGAGATTGTTACCAGTCTGCAGCTGGCTACCCAGATACAGGCCAAAATATCTGATAGTGGACTTTGTGGCTGGGATGACAGTTGGGTTGACGGCTGTGACGCAGGGCATAGCTTATGGTGCGATGGCTGGACTGCCACCAGTTATTGGACTCTACTCAGCATTTATGGGTGGATTTATCTATATATTATTTGGCACCTGTAAAGATATAACTGTCGGTAAGTTTGACCTTCAATTGATCAATCGATCAAGATCATGGTGAAATTATATCTGCTATATTTGGACACTTTTTACGTAGGTCCAACGGCCATTATGGCTATGATGGTCTATCCACATGTAGCTGGGAATCCAGATTATGCAATATTACTATGCTTTCTATCAGGCTGTGTTATTTTCCTACTTGGGTTACTGAATCTAGGCGTTCTTATACGTTTTATATCCGTTCCAGTGACAACAGGGTTCACCATGGCAGCTGCACTAACTGTGGGCAGTAGTCAAATCAACAATTTGTTTGGTATACAAAGTAATTCAAATGAGTTTCTCAACTCCTGGATAAACTTTTTCAGTCGTATTCAAAGAACACGTCGCAATGATGCCATTCTGGGTTGCTCAACTTTAATCCTATTGCTGCTGATGCGCGTAAGTATAACAGCTGCTAGGATTCACATAAATTTGTGGTAACATTTCGATTGCACTGATAGAAACTAAAGGATCTTAAGTGTGGCTGTCGGACACTTACTAAGTATCTATCACTTTGTCGTAATGTCCTTGCCGTATTTGTGGGCATACTGTTGTGCTATCTGCTTAGTCGGGGCACAAATGAGATGCCTTTCCGGATTAATGGTGAAATTCCAGCTGGTCTGCCGCCATTTCGCTTGCCGGCGTTTCATACAGTGGACGCAGAGGGAGAGCGTGTTAGCTTTGGCGGCATGATGTCACATCTTGGAGGTTCTGTGGCGTCTATACCATTGCTAAGCATACTAGAGAGTGTGGCAGTTGCCAAAGCATTCTGTACGTGAGATGTGAAAAGAATTCCAATTATTCATATCATCAATGATTTCTCTGTTTGCAGCGAAAGGAAAGATCGTGGATGCTTCACAGGAGATGATTGCACTTGGCTTGTGCAATATATTTAGCAGCTTCTTCTCATCGATGCCTATTACTGGCTCCTTTTCACGGTCGGCCCTCAACAATGCCAGCGGCGTCAGGACGACTCTCGGTGGTGCCTTTACAGGCATCCTTGTACTGATGACTCTAGCTTTTTTAACCTCCACCTTCGCCTATATACCTAAGGCTACACTGGCCGCTATCATTATATCTGCCATGCTGTTCATGGTAGAGTATGATACGATAGCAGAGATATGGCGTGCCAAAAGTAAATGCATCATTCGGATTAATTTCGGTTTATATATAACTGTTTTTTTTTTTTCCGATATCAAAACAGAACGCGATATGCTACCTTTTGTGATAACTGTGCTGAGTTGTCTCTTCTGGTCACTGGAGTACGGCATGCTAGTGGGCGTGGTAGTAAATGCCTTGTTTATATTAAAAAAGAGTATGACGCCAAACTTTGAATTTGAGACACAAAAGGTAGGTGAGAAGCGATTCTTTGGGCAAATCACATGAATTCCATTTACGTCCATCTTAACTAGCACAATGGCGTCCAACTGTGTCTGGCCAGGCTTAAGGGAAACATTGAGTACACAGCTGCCGAATATCTGAAGACCAAAACAGTGGCACACGTGACGGAACAGATGGGCGCCATCACGTTGGTGATTATTGAAGGCACTGAGATTAATTCAATTGATGCCACAGTAGCAATCGTAAGTACAAATTAAACAAATAAAACAATTCTAATCTATAATTCTCTCCTCTATCCGTTAAAGAATTTGCTTTCACTAAGAGAAGATTTGAAACTACTACAATGCGATATCATTTGCTGGAACTGGAACCTAGCGGCCGCGGGCGTTGTTTGTCGAATGCAGCAGAGAGCACGAAGCATGTTCAAGTTCACAAACGATCTAACGGATTTTATTGAAATGCCAGTAAATAGCGACACTTGAGTCAATAATTTAAAAATGTGTTTTGTTCGGTACAGTTAAAAAAAAAACCTGATAAATCAACTTAGATCAAGTATACGAGTAAGAGACCATTATTATACCCTGGTGAATTCTACACTGCGTTTTACACTGCCATTAAAACCTTTTACAGGATTTTTAGCTTATAAATATTTGTACAAATCCTATAATTGTAACGTATGATAAGATAAGCATCATACAAAATACAATAAAATAAATACAATACTTAACTATAAACATTTATATAAAAAAAAAACTTGTAGAAGAGACACTGCTTGTACACACTGATTGGTACAATATGCTTACTGATTAGTTAACAGCAACAGTTTATTCAAATGAAGTATGTTATACCCTTTGGTATAGATATATTTTGGGTACAGGGTGTATAAAGTTTATCTGGCATACAAAGTAAATTACTAAGCAAACGTGACGTCACAAGTAAAACGGAAAGAAGAAGAAGCAGACATAGAGCGCGCATTGCAGATACAGACAAAAATTACCCAAACCCACAACAAATTGCGTATGCTTGAATAATGCTAACCGGTTCATGCCCTGGCAACAGACAATATTAACGCAATATAACGCACACGCACACGCACACATTCATATTTCCACAGACGAAGGCATACATATACTTGCACTTAAACTGTATTCGCTACACTAGCGCACTTACCTCAACCACATTGAATTCGTTATCCTTTGCCTCGGCGCCCAATAGGATTTGCTTGATAACAAGCTTTTGACCGCGTGCATAATCCTCATCGGCGACAACGTCCCAAGAGACGCTGTTGTTTTCTGCGGTCAAGGTTACGCCTGAAAAATAATACAAATTTATATTAATTTTTAGTTTTACATACAAGAAAAATAAAAGACCAGACTTTAAATACATAGATACATCTACATATACACTCATAGCTATACTCATATATGTACATTCACTTATGTACACATATAATGTCACACAATCGCAACCTTGAACAAAAAATGCCGGCAGCCGGCAATACGGCTGGCGCATTACAAATTCAATAAAAATTAGCCGCGTTTTTAATACAGGATTTATATATTTCTGATTTATATTTACCATAGAATGATTCCTCTGCCATAGTTATTTTTTAATTTGTTCTTAAATTTTAAAATCAACCAACGAGCACGTGTTGAGCAAAAACTTTTGCAAAATGGTAGCTTGCAATGCGAGTAAGCGATGACACTTTGGCAACCGGGTAAACAGTTGAAGCATGGCGTAAAAGAAAAAATATCGATGGTTTAAATGGTTATCATTTATGAAATATATATGTTAATTGTATACAATATATAAAAACAGCAAATTAAATTTTTTGAAATGCTAATTATTTATTTTAATTGTTTATATACGTAAAATAATAGAAACAATGTGTACTTATTCCAAGCGCGATAAGTCCGCTGAATTTATATAGTAGTCGGTTATCATCGATAAACAAGAAGCATCATTTCAGCCGCGTTTGTCTCTTCAGCTATCGCCATTGTACGGGGCACGTGTGAAAATTATAAGTTTGCTTTAATTTTAATTTGACTGTACAACAAGCCTTTTCTTAATTATAAAAATGGAGTCCGAATCATTTTATGGTAATTATCCCCACCAATGTATATAACTAATCTTTGAAGTTCTTAGAAATGTAATTGTAAGAGAAGCAATTTCTTTGTGATATCACCGGCAAACGTTGGTAGTAGATCTAAGTTTCATTAAAATTTTTACGCCTTCTAGGTGTTACACTAAGCGAAAAAGAGCCAACCGCAAAATTTGATGTGCCAGAAATACCAGAGGAGTATATTGTGCACTCAAACAAACTCATAATTAAACAAATATCCCTAGGACCAGACGCAAAAACTGGAGAATTTAATGTCGTACAGGTGAGTACCATAGATAGTTTTTACAAAAAAACATTAATTTTATAGTATACTAGGTACTAGTGCTTGAAGAAAACGATAGCGGATATTCTACTACTCATATCTTATTTTGCATTTTCAGGCGGAAACAAATATTAACGAAGATGGTGAAAAGAAAACTATTAAAATTCCCATAGCCGTTTTAAAGGTTGGCGAAACACGCAGCTTGCACCCAAATGTTGAATTCCCCAATGGCTCAGTGACATTTAAGCTTGTTCAAGGCACGGGGCCTGTCTACGTGTGTGGCAAGGTAATTCTTAATCAATTTTTAATTTTTATCATTAGATTATTTATTGATTTGATTTTTCTTAGTCTGAGATGAACCTGGGTGAATACGATGATGGCCACATGTATGAAGAGTATTCTGACGAGGAGGACGATAGCGACTTGGAGCTTGATGGAGAAGTTTCCCCACAGACAAACGGAAAGAGCAATAAAAAGAAGTAATAAACATTAAAACAATAACCAATAACCCAGTAAGCTAATAAACATATAAAAAACAAATCAATCTTAAAGTTTAACAACCACAGTAGTACACTATGAAAAAAAAAAACAAATATAAAACATATTTTTGCAAAAGTATGAATAAACTAAACTAAAAGAACACAAAAGTCCATTATGTATAACAATACAATAACCTACGGTTATCTTCTAAAGATAATGGGTTTAACTAATGATAACTGAAGCTATCATAGAATAAAATGTCCTTTCCCCCAAAGAATACACAAAATTGTAAAGACTTGGGTGATTTATAGTGTTTCTTGTTATGGGTAAATTTTCATATTGGTCTATATATATTTATATATTAAAGGGAATTTTATTCATTATGTATTTATATATACTAATCCAAGTGTTATACTTAATATACAAATAATTGTGGCAGTTTTGAGAAGAATGCTCACGGAAGATAAAGCAATGGCCGCCACCATAATCTTTGGTTAGTTACAAGTTCGCGTTACTGAAATCTTCTGGCGTGGTACACTACAAGCACGTTGATTACACTGTTAGAATATAGAAAATAATATATAAATGAATAACCATACCGTATATGTATGACACGACGCCTTTCGTCGCTTGGATGTATAAGATCTAATTTCTGGCTCCATTCGATTTGTTTCATCTCGTAGCGCAGTTTCTTTCGATCAAAATAAGAGATAACACAACTTACAGGTATCCAAAATACAGCGGTAACCATCACAACGGCCACTACACGTAGGCAATATGTTATTCATTGTAATAAAGGGATAAAATATGGCTCATTTTGATTACTTACTAACTATATTATCTTTGAGAAAGCGTAGAGTCTTCGCTACATTTATCTCCTCGATGATGTCCCAGAAACGCTCAACAACATCTTGTATGGTCTTCTCGCATACTCCCTGAGTAGAAATAAAGATTTTTGATTTTTTTATAGGATGGTACTTGGGACAAAGAAATAAGATCATTTACTTTGTTGCAGAAACCCGTAATGCAAGGTGTTCCATCAGGTAAAACATCCGGAGGCTCTACGGGAAAGCACGTCTCATTTATGCTCATGCGACAGCATCGTTTACAGGCATCTGCAATGATATCGCACATGCAGCTCTGTAATCCCTGAGTTTCGCAGTATGGCACACACTTCCCATTCCGACACTGCCCACGCTCCTGGCAAATAGTGCCATCAGCCATAGCCGGTGATTTGGGGCACTCTGCGTGTGAGCCTGTGCAACGTGCCTCCTGTTCACACGTTGCATACTGTGCCTCTCGACACTTCATTGCCGCAGGCATAAATTGGCAGTTCTGACAGCATGGTGAGTTCTTGTCACTACACATGGCGCCTTGATTGCGGCGTAGTTTGCAATTCTTGTCACAGCAAGAGTCATTATCCTCAGTACCTAGCAATCCAGCGTCACATTGCTCATCACCTTCAACTCGTAAATTTCCGCAAAAAGACTCCTCTGGCTCTGAGAAACAACGGCCAGATTTCGCCTGAAGAACTTTACGTATGGAACGCAGCGAACAAGGCGAAAATTTCTGAGAAAAGAATCGTTGGTAATAAAGAAAGAAGATTATCAAATAAGAAAAAGCACTGACCTTGTTGTTTACATCGTAGCCGCTCACAGAATAAGTGTACATAAGAAAGCTGCCACCTTGAGAAGCACTTGGTGAACACTCGGGTATATCAGGATCATGCTCAGAGCCCCAATTGTGTCCAAACTCATGTGCCGTCACCAGGTCAGCTTCGCGTGTGATCACTCGCTGACCGTAATGATTGCGTGAGCTGCTCAGACCCGAGTTCAAATAGAGGGTGTACCCATTTTTGAAGTATTCTTAATACAGAATTAAAAGTAAAAGGATATACTGTTAGTTGGATTAAATTATTTAACAAATGCTTTAAATAAAAAACAAAAATTATAAACAACTAAAGAAAATACAACCAAGAGCTGAAAAAGAAAATTCTAAGGGAAAGACGGTAAGCTAAATGATAATGACATATAAAAATATATAATATATGATTTTGTGTTTTGACTTGAGGATTAGCAACCTGGTGTGCATATGCCGCCCACAGAATTGCGCCGTGGGGAGCCAACGTAAGCCAAGCCTAAAATGCCACCTTCAAACTTGAGATCGGTAAACAGATGAGCTAAGCAAAAGTCTTTATGGCTGTATTCCCGTGAAAAGACCTACATTAATATTGATGTAAATTGGCGAGAGACGAGACAAATAGCATTTAAATGGGAAAAGTATTACAATAAGTGTTTCAAAATGCAGCTTTACTATAACGCCAGCAAGTATATTCTTGTACAGCCTTGGGATCAAGAAGAACTCACCTCCAGCAGGTTACGCACATCCCATTTCTCACGTATCATATTATAGTGAGCTTCACCGCCTCGCAGGCGTGTTGGTTCCGAGTGAACGACAATCTTCTTTATTACGAAACCCATTCCTTTAAATCCCTCTTGATCGGATCGATCCTGCCACACCGTATCATTATAAATTTTGTGCACACGATCTATAAGGCTTATCTGTAAGAAAAAAAAAAAAATTATTAAGTAAAAAAACGGTATAATCTTGCCACTAACCAGGTAATTAATTGTTGTCTTTGTGTTGCCGCCGCCCATTTCTTGGAAGAAACGATAATCGGCAACTAGCAGCAGAGGACACCGCGTTTTTGTTGGCGTATACTCGTACTGATCCGCCTGACGTTTATGGCGTTCAGTAAGTTCAACGGTCTCAGGAGTTTCGCCTTCTAGTTCAAGGCCTTCTTTAATGTAACCACAGGTTTTAGGCACTGTTCCACCCGGTTCCTTATGACTCAACTTCACATCAGAGGATTTATAGGCTACCATTGTGTGTTTCTTAGCTGTAGGCAAATGACGCCAGGAAGGTTCTATGTGATAGGTTTCATCGGGTAGTTCAATAGACATGGTCATCGTTCCATCTTCAATTTGTGCGCGTACCGATGACTCCAATTCACCAAACACTCGACCGGAATAAAAGCTATCATGGTCTGTAAATGTTAAGATACAATAATTTATACTCTTCATATACAAATGAGTAATAAAAAAATCTTTCTTACCTAAGTGCACAACCGTCTCATTCCCATCAGCATCTACAGCATATGCTCTAAACTTGCTGTGAAGCACATCACGATGCGGATGTAGAATCACGCGAAAGTTCTTACCCAATGTCTTAAACTCGAGTTCCTTAATGGAATTATATGGATTGTTGCTCTGTTTAACACCTCTCTTGACAATCCGATGTATAACATCATCTTTGTGCAATACTTCATAATATCGAAGTGTCCGTTTTAGTGCAACTGTCAGCATAAGCATAAATTTTTTTAGGTAACTATTATTGGAAACATACCATAATTGTTATTTACCACAATTTTCGATCAAAAGGAATGCAAATAGAATGTAAATTATTACTGAGCCACAACATTTAATGCATTTTGTAAACATTTTTCGTCTCAATTGATCGGGTAGTGTTGCCAAGTATTCTGTTGTTGTTAGTGCTGGGGGCTGCCAATCTACTTCGATGATTTTCCGTCTGTATCTGTTTGATAAATTTTATTCTTTTTTATTATCGATTTATTAGTATAATTGCGGCTAATTTAAATGTTTTAATTTTTTTTTTTAAATTATCGGCTATTTGGTTTCGGCTTAGGTTTGCCTGAGCTGCGAGGATCTGCTGATACTGGAATAGGTGCCAATTTATAGTCCACACCATAAAACTGCCCATTCAGCGATTTTCTTCTTGGTTTTGGCATACTAAACAGTTTCAATATTTAATTAAAAGAGATAAGAATAAAACAATGCTTAGATATTTACTTGCTAACATCTGAACCATATAAAATTATTTTAACATATTTATCAGGAACGTTATCAAGAAAGTTTCTATATCGGCAGCGCAAATAAGGGCTAAAACGACACGATAGAGCTGGCTTCAAGTGTTCTAAATGATACTTAAACATAGGTAAAACAACCCAATTTTTGTCAGGGGTATTTAGGAAATCTCGTGGACTTTTTGATTCTTCAAGGGCTTTCGCTGTATGTTTTGGTTTAAATTCAGTTGCAAGTTTCTCAATATCAACTTTCATGGGTGAATTTGTATATGCCTCGCAAACTGGATTATTATACATGTTTTTTTGTTTGTTTTTTTTTTTTTTACTATAAATTTAGAAAATATTTTAAAATATTTATTTTTGATTAATACAAATGTTTTAGATTTCTACTAAGTTTTATATTTGGCTTATTTAAATCGTACACATTGAAATTCAAAATCAAAATGTAAACAAAGATAAAAACGTAAACTTTACAAATATTAAGGACTGGGATAAAGTAATGACATTAAATCAATCGGCAATATCAAAGTCGAAATAAACTTAAGCTAAATTCTTGCTAGAAACTTCACATTACATCAAACGTTCTACTTCTGGAGCTCTGCCATGTTGGCTTCAAAAATTGCCGTATTTATTTTGTGCTTAAGTGCGATTAACAACTCTCTGTTGTTGATGGCACGCATCTCATTAGCAACGTATTCACCATATGTGGAGAACTCATCGCGTTGTTGTTGTGTTGGAACCGCAGATGTTGGTATTGGTGAACTAGCTGGTTTTGGCGGCGTTAAGGATGTATTGACTATGGCGTTAACACGTGGAAGGCGCAGGGTACCAGTGGCTAAGCCAGAACTAGCATTGGTTGTCAATACATTACTGCTATTGCCATTTTGGCTGGCTGCAGTAAGCGTTGATGCGGAAAGTATTGTGGTGTTGTGTGACCCATTGGGATCAAAATAGAGACGTTTTGGTGCTGGTTGTAGTGTGGGATGGTCTTCAAAGTAACCATTTTCCTGTCCAGACGTTTCGCGTCTTTGAAATTTTATAATACGCGTTGGTACTACATGAACTGAAGAGCTATTGCCACCATTGGGATTGCCTGTTGAGCCAGCTGATTGGTAGTGCAGCTCTCCACTTTCGTTGGCTTGAAAACTAACGGTTTCCACAGCATTTGTAGTGTGATGTAGTTCCATCATTGACGATGAATGATGTTGCTGTTGTTGCTGATGTTGATGGTGGCTTTCAATGGTCTGATTCTCATCGTCGTTAATGTGTACATATGGCCCAGATAGCTCTTTGCCCAGCTTTGGCTTGGTTTCCACATCTTCCTCTGCGCCTTGATCATCGTCATCAATATCATCAACATCTTTGGTCGTCTCCTCTATGAGTTTCTCTAGCTCTTGTGCACGGCTGCTGGGATGTGACTTCCGCGGCGCAATTATATATTCTTCATTCATATTGTTGCCTTCTGCTGCTGAACTAGCTGTGACCTCACCTAATACGTATTTCTGTACAGTTGTATTCTCCGATGAATTAAGATCAGCTTTCAATCGACTTTTTGTAGACCGACACGCGTAGGGTGAGCTCAAAAATACGAGATTATTAAAACCAAACCACTTTGAATTGTAGGGCTCTTTACGCTTCATACGACTTATTTCTCGATGATATTGTGTGCGCAGTGTGTGGAATTTTTTTTCCAGCTCCGGTATTGGTATGTTGCCTCCAAGTACCTCACTAACTTCATTTAATAGTCGTTGCTTGACATCCTTTTTGCGGTATTCGTCGCAAGTCATATCCCATAGTCCACGTCGCTGTCGATACTCACTGATCAACAACAACGTCTTCTCTCGGGTCCACTCCATTTTTAGATACAGCTGCCTGCTGCTTGTTGCCTGGTGCCGGGCAACGGGCAACGGGTAAACGGTGTCACAGTCACAGTCGCAAAACAATAAGCTCGACGAAGCGCTGTATATATATAAACGATGCGGATTATCTTGCAGTTAGTTGTTGTACGTCCGACCGCTGTATAGTTGGCGTCGCTGGCGACTTTCCTTTAATCGAGAAACTCAAATTAGCACATTAACATTGTGCGCGCCAAGGCATTTTTATATACAAAAATACACATGTTCACAGTGGTTTTTAATAGCTACAATCGTTTTAAATAATTACCAACAGTTACGAGAGGGCGCTAGAACAGCGGATCTTTAGGTACTAAATACTTTTTATAATTCCAAAACAATTGTAATCGCAGCAGCTGCTACATTATTGAGGGCAATTCAACTGCATTTATTATCGTTTCATGTGTTGAAATCATAGGCAAAAGCAATTTTTGACTTGGAAAAAACTTAAAAGTTTTTAATTTATTAAATAAAATATTGCAAGGTTTACAAATGTGTTTTGTTTTTTGTTTTATTTTTTTTACACTTCAATTTGCGTTTTTCCTTGCCCCTTACTCTTTCCCATAATTAGTGCTGCCAACCTGGCTATGATAATTATGTATCTTTTAATACAAGAAATGTTAATGGAAAAGTAAATGTATTATATTCAACTAAATATTTAAGCTTAATTATTTAAAAAAGTTTATAAATTACTAATTGTAAAATAGTACGACTCAGATTAAAATTATTTTCATAAAACTATTCGATTACTAGTTGATTATTAATTTGTGTCTATCGATACAAAATTATTATGCTATACCCGTAGTAGTTTTGTAGTTTTCTTGTGTTAGATTGGAACGCTCGAGCAAAACATGGGTAATAACGATAATAACAATTTTGGAAAACTCACAGAAGAATCTTTAAAACGTAAAGAACGTTTAATAAAGCTACGCGAGCAAGCGCTAGCAAAGAATAGTGATATTGCTCCCGAGTCTACTGAAACATTGCCAAAGTGTGTGCACGTCTAATTGATCCTTGTTTACATTTTTATTTAAAATATTCTTTTCTCTGCATTTTTATAGGCCAGTATTTCGTAGTTATAAGCCACAGAATGAAAGTACAGAGGGAAATGTGCTTCCACAGGAACCTACAGGAAACATTGAGTCAGCCGTTCAATCACAAATAAACCTCTTGGAGCAGCCACTGGTAATTGATGATATTGACATCACAAATTTAGCACCACGAAAACCAGACTGGGATCTTAAACGTGACGTTAGTAAAAAGCTGGAACGGTTAGAACGCCGCACACAAAAAGCCATTGCAGAACTTATACGCGATAGATTAAAACATTTAAATCAACTAGAAGACATTAGCCAAGCTGTAAACGTGGGCACAGCAAACGTACAAGCTGTTAACAATGTGGGTGAAGAGCTTGAATAGTTTAGACAGATCGTAATTTAATTAAATCTAACTAAGAAAAAAACTAACAATAATAAATTACACAATATGCCATTAATATACGTGGTTTATGGACAGTTATTTGCGATTCGCACTGCGATTGTAGTTTTCCTTTCCACTGTACGTCGATAAACGTTCCTTTAGTGTTAGAATTTCTGATATGGTTAAACCAATAGATTTAAAAGGATAAGAAATATAAAATTTTGTGTCTATTGTTCTTAACTTACGATTTGTGTACTTTTCTTCTAGACCTTGAGCAAAGTGGCGCATTGACTGAAGCTGTTGCGGTATTTCATTGCGTAGTTGCTGAATGGTTTGTCGCGATTGCTTAACTTCCTCATCACGTATGGCCAAAAGTTTTTCCTTTTCATTAATTGCCTTTTCTTGTTGCAATGCCACTTCAGTGCGCCAGGCAATTGTCTTTTTTTGACTTAGCAGTTCTTGACTCTGTTTAACTATAATTTGGTTTGCTTTGGATATCTCTTCTGAGGCCATTACCAGAGCCTGTCGCTTGGTATGAAGTATCTTTTTTTCTGCTTCCAATTCTGCATCAATATTTGCCTTTAATTATATTTGTTGTTTTATATAAATTATTTAGATTTATGTAGATATAAGAATTTTTACCTTTTCCTTGTTGCCTTGCTGCAAGTGCTCCTGTAGCTCTGTAATTCGTTGTTTAAAGTCCTCTATTTTGTATTCCATTTTCCGCTCTTGTTTTTTTGACGCTACCTGTTCATGTAGGAGCTTTTCATTCTGTTCCTTTAAAGAATTTATATGTAATTTGCAATTGGCGAGTTCATCGTTAATATTTTTATTGTGTTTCTCAAGTTGTTCTTGAAGTGCTTTGAATTCAGTCTTATCTAACGCGCCTCTTTCCAATTGTGTTTGTAGGCCGGATATTGTACGACGACTTCGCTCCAGTTCATTGGCGCGCTGTTCGTTTAATTTATCTATTTTATCCTGCATTTTCTTAAGGTCTATTGAATGATTTTCATTTAGGTGACGTGTGTTGTCTGTCAGCGCTTCGCGTAATTTTGCATTCTCCGCAACTACCTGATCAATGTGTGCCCTCTGTGAATTTAATTCCAGTTGCAGTTGTTGTGTATTCTGTTCCAACAAATAGACATTCTTATGCGCTGTATCCAGCATAGTATTGATGTAAAACAGAACGGTGTTTAGTGAAGCTGAGCGGCAGGGAAGAAATAGGTGTACTAGATTCTTAAAAGGCCGTATTTCGACAAACTGCAGGTGATATTCCCGATTCTCAGTGCTTTCAGGACAATTCCTTTGGCAAAGGCAGAGTTCCAGTTTATTGGCCTGGCAGTCTTTTAACATGCGCACGACGTTTTCCATAAAACCTGCGTATGTCACGTTCAATGACTGATCCTGTTTCAGGTCTTGAAAGGATGCGCTGTCTACGGTGGTTATATACATGCGACGCTGATCACCTTTCTCAACCAATCGAATTTGCTATAATGTTTACACGTTTCCGTGATAAAGATTTTATATACTTATAAATTTTCATTTATGGCTTACAATTAAATCCTTGAAATCAAGTTTTTCAGCGTACAGCAAGCAAGCTTTTTTACTACGCATTATGTCTCTTTCTCCGGTAAAAGTAACCATCATTTCCACACTGGGCATTATGTTGACAACGTTTTTTATTTTATCCATACTGGTAAAATAGCATTCTTTGCTGCTTGGCGCCCACATTCTTAAAAATAAATGTTTATAAAAATATGTAAACAAATAAACTGTACTCGATATATAAATGCCGATAGTTCGATGAAAACAAATTTACGATCTTTTTCATCAGTCCTATTGCTTTGCCAACAAATGCAAAGATAGAAAATTCTTTCGTCTCTGAATCGAAAAATTAAGGTTATTATTAGCATACACATACATTTAAATAAAATTAAATAAAAACGTTAATTTCAATAAATCTATAGAACCTTTTTCTAATAAACGTTTCTGTAATAAAATAATTCTGTTAATTTGATGTTGATATCATGTTATGAAAAACAGTAAGCAGCTGATAAATTATGTTTTACTTTTGTTATAATAATTGGTCGCTCAAAAAAGAAGAAGAAACATAGAGACTACCAAAAGCTGTTAAATTTAAATTATTAGCTTCTATTTTGTATTATTATTTTTATTTTTTATAATTTAACTTAAGTGTTTTTTGTAGTAAACAGTATTAGAATCTAAAAATTTAAGATTTTAATATATTTGTATATTTTGAATATCTGTGATATGTTATTTAACATCTCTTCAAAATGTTATATTATATTTGGCTGGCTTAAAATCTAGAAGAAGAAAAATTGAAAAATAAAGAAAACGCGAAAATATATAGAGAAAATAAGTATCTATATATGTCTGTAAGTAATTAAGTGCTAAGAGTTTCTTAAAACTGGCTAGTGTTTTAAGTTTTACAATTATTTCTAGACAGCGAAAGTCTTTGTGGGTAGCTTGCCACCTGGCTGTAAGCCCGAGGAGCTTCGACATTTGTTCGAAAACTATGGAAATGTGGTTGAGTGTGATATTATGAACCGTTGCGGATTTGTGCATATGGAGTCAATTGATATGGCCGAGGCAGCAATAGCTGCGTTAAACGGGTCAGAGCTTAAAGGACAATCTATTGTTGTAGAAGCAGGTAGGCCAAAAGATCGTAGAGGAGGAGGCGGTGGTGGAGGAGGAGGAGCCGGTAACCGAAGGCCGATGCAAGGTGCAAAGCAAATGTAAAAAAGGTGCAATTACTTATTAATACTACGATGTGTGTTTCAGGTCATGGGGTAGGCAATTTTAATCGTGGTGGCCACATGAGTGCAAATAGTTTCAGAAATAGCAGCAGTCGTCAAACAACAATATCAAATGACAGTCACTTTGGACCTACAAGAAATGAGACCAGATATAGACAGCAGCGCAGTACGCCTTACAGCAAGGGAAATGGTCAACAAAACCAAAGCTTTAATGGCCCTCAACAGGGTTATAAAAATAGATTTAGCCAGGGTGGAGGGCATATTAATCACAATGACTACCATGGCCATATGAGTGGAAGTGGATCTGGTAGTCAAAGAAATGCTAGTGGTCCAGGTTCATCACATAAAGTTGGGCAAGATCGTCGAGGCTTCGCATTGCCCGTTGTGGAACAACAGCAGCAGGTACCTTACGGCGCTAAGCAAGGACGGTTTGGAAATGGGTCAATAGGGCCCAATGGAAGCACTGGCGATAGTGGAATGTTTCAACGGAATCGTACAAGTCAAGGAATTAATAGGTAACATGAAAAACATATTTTTTTATTTCTCTGTAATTTTTTCTTTTTTTCTATACAGTGGAAGTCCGCAAGGTGGACGTGGTAGCTTTAATGCACACCGCGGTGCTTTTAGTGGACGTGGCGGATTTAATTCGCGCCGTGGCAGTAGTAACGGACCAAATAATAATATGTCACAAAGTCATGTGAATAGTTTTAATAAATTTTCATCTACCAACGGTCATAATCATCATGCACCGCACGCATATCAATCAGAGTTCCCGCCGTTAGGCAGACATACCGGAAGAGGAGGCAGCGGACGAACGGGTAATCGGTATGATGACCGCTAGTTATGTAAAACAATACATAAATTTTGTACTAAAATTGTAATACGCAGGTTTAGTGGACCGAGGACATCGCAAACAATGAACGGAAATAGAAGATTCTAAAATTATATATCAAATTCTTGTATTTAGTAACTTTTATCAAGAATTCTAGGACGCAGATCTAATCTAAGTGGATTGGTAAAATAATAGCCGAATTTTGTTTTTCAATTGCGCGCGCGATATATTAATTTAAGTCAAAAAAGTTTAAAGGCGATTATTAATACCTATTATGCCCAACAATCAACAGTATATTTGTTAACTGTAATTAAGGATAAATCAATATTTAACCGTTTGTCGAAATGTAAAAATAGAACTTTTAATTAGAAATGAAAAAGAGAATCATATTTATTAACCCAAAGTATAATTAGTTTTATTATTTTCAATATCGCTTTTCATATGGTAACTGAACAATTTTTTGGTATTTTTCTAATAATTATACATATCGATAGTAATATTTGGTATTTAATTAAATTTTCGCCGCTCACAAAATTTGCGCGTTGTTATCGATTTTATTTGCATTATATGGAAAGCCACAACATATCGAAAGCAATCGAACAACAAAGGAAATTGCTTAAATCAAATTTCTGTGTTTACTCAGATGTTTGCGAAAGATAACGCACCATAATAGCGCAGTCGTTGTGTGTGTGTTTGCGGTAAGCGTTTATATATCTGTTTTGATACATTGTAAGAAAACTTCGATGAAAGTAAAATATTGAACAGCTTGTCATACGTTCTTTGTGTTTAGCTGGTGCAGTTTCGTTTTGTTTCGCTTTGTGTTAATCATGGCCATCAATAAAAATTGCTGTGTCAAGGCATTCTTGTTTTTTTGCTTGATTTGCATATCTTGTTTTGGAGTTGGAAATGGCTATGAAACATTACCAGGCGAATTGAAATTTGTTCATGTGGTAACTATATGCAAAAAATATTTCAAACCATATGGATAATTATTTAACCTTTAATATAGATATTTCGGCATGGAGACAGAATGCCAATTAATCCCTATCCAACAGATCCTTGGAAAGATCGCAAATATTGGCCCACTGGTTGGGGTGAGCTAACCAATGTTAGTAATAGATTCATGTATATCGCATATATTTAGATTGTTATTTATATAATATATGTTTTATAAAATTAGCGTGGAAAAGAACAACATTACGAACTGGGCAAATGGCTGCGACAACGATACAGTTCATTGCTTGACACTCGATATGACAGTGAACAAATCTATGTGCGTTCAACAGATGTGGATCGGGCTTTAATGAGTGCCGAATCCAATCTGGCTGGTTTATACGAGCCTACTGGAGATGATCTCTGGAATTCAAATATCAAATGGCAACCAATTCCAGTGCATTCCATACCAGAGAAGGATGATCCGGTTTGTGTCTTCGTAATTAAATAAAAAGAAATTTAGTATAATAGTATATCATGTTTATACAGGTACTTGCTGCCAAGGCATCCTGCCCAGCATATGATTATTATCTGTCTAATTTGAAAAAGTCGTCGGAATTCCAAGCACTTTTAGCGCGCTACAATGATGTCTTTACCTACCTGTCACAAAACAGTGGGCGCACAGTAAATTCATTTATGGATGCACAATATATAAATAATACGATGTTCATAGAGACGTTGTATAACAGAACACTGCCAGAGTGGGCTGAAAAGATTTACGGTGGCGCTGATTTAACCTACGTATCAAACTTTGCATTTGCCATTAACACATATACACGTGAGTTGGCACGCCTAAAGGGTGGACCATTGTTGAAGGATATACTTTCGCGTTTTAAAACGAAAATTAACCATCAATTAATACCTGACCGATCTGTGTTCATTTATAGTGCACACGATACAACAATAGCCAATTTGTTGAACACCCTTAATCTCTTTGACGTATGTCCAAACAACTGAATTATTGCTAAGCAATTAATATTTATCTGTTATGTTCTTACTATTCCTTAGCTCCATAGTCCACCATATACCGCGTGTATAATGGTGGAGCTACGTGTGGATGACAAGAACTCACCATTGGTTTCCATATTCTATAAGAATACTACAGCTGAACCACAGCCTATGTATATACCGGGCTGTGGTATATCCTGCCCGTTATTAAAGTTAAATGAAGTGTATCAGGATGTATTGCCAGGCAATTGGGAAGATGAATGCAAACGCTCTACATTGACAATGACCTACGAGGAAGCTAATCTGGGCGCTGTAACAGGCACGTTAATGTAGCTGTTGTATATGTGTGTTATATTATGTGTATCCCCATTCCAATATGTATATTCCCATATGTATTTCTTTCCTATACCCGTTTCAATCAAAATTCCGTACGTAACTTACTGTCCATATTTAACTTTATATTAAGCTCTATTGTCAGGGGTTAGTAAAATTTAAAACTAATTCTAATTTGAATTTCTTACAGGGATTCTCGTTTGCATCATTGCTGTCCTATTGTGTGCCAGCTATGGTCTGATGATCTACTATCGTCGTCGGGAATATAGAATGCATGCATCATACGGTCAAATGGCTTAATATCAATTGCAGTAAAATGAAAAGTTAAAGAAGCTGAAGTATTGGGAGAAGCTACTCCTTTGGCGAAAGCGTAAAGACCTCGTTAAAACTCTCTTGGAACTGATTTTTTTTTTGTATTCATTTATCTTCAAAAAGGAAACACAAAGGAAGTTTTAGTTTTCAAGGGTTTTAAATTCAAATTTATACATTTATATATCTCATTTTTTGTAATTAATTTAGATATCGTGTTCATATAATTTTAGGTAATGATTTCGACTGTATCTAAATGTTATCAGATGATCTTATAGTTTACTTTTTGTTTTTTGTTATTGTTAAATGAAGGAAATGCAAAGACTGTGAACGATTACCCTGATATCAGGCACACACAAATAAACAAACACACACACACATATATATATATTTACATGTAATTCTATACTATATGTACCACATATATATATTATAAATGTTAAACTTGTTCTATTTATATATATGTATATGTATCTGATAGATACTTACTAAAAAAAATATACAATTGAAAATTTATCTTGTTATCAAACTTCAGCAACTTTTATCGTGTACCTTATCTATCTGTTTAAAAGCTCAAAATAAAATTAAAAGTGTAAAGTAAAACTGAAATTAAATAATCTTATTTTTGTCTATATGTAAGATAATATTGTCTCTATAGCAACAACAACAAAGTGGACAAAATCACAATCAGATACAGGTGCTGTGCAATACGCCTAAGGTTTCATAAAATGATAAGCTGTCTGAAGCTTACGTTATCACTGATGTACTCAGGCGAATGCGAGCTATGCGACCTTTTCGATTAGTTTAAATTACACACTGAAGTGCAAACTGATCATCAATGAGTGAAAGATGATAGTTATGCTGGAAAATCACCTTCTAGGGTATGAATCCGCATTGAAACCAGTGCAAAGCAGCTAGTCTCTTGACATAGAGAAGGAACTTAAATCTAGTCAAGGCGTACATATTATTAATTTATTTATTATTATTATTGTATTATAACTAAAATATAAATTGTTTAAAATACAGATACAGATACAGATAAAGATAGAGATAGAATGGACTATAGTCAACTATATACAAGATATATAAGCTGGACGCTGAATGTTCCAATTAGAACCTGTTGGATTTGACTTGAGTTAAATGGAGCACGAAGTAATTAGAGGCCTATCTATAGGCCTTGTCGTCGGAGTAAATAATGTATGGTTGATGCTGCTGCTGCTGATGCTGTGAAAGACTCTCGGCAGTATCAGTGTTAGCTGTGGCACCACCTGCACCACCCGCACCACTGAAGTATGACATGCGTGACATTGTGGAGTAAGCAGCAACGGCAGCAGCCTGCTGTGCAGCTGCGACTTGTTGCTGTCTCTGTGCCGCTAGATTCTGTGTGGATTGATGATGATGTATAGAGGCAGCCTTATGAGGCAATGTGGCATAATTAGCCTGGTAAGGCGGCACAGCATAGAGTGCTGCAGCAGGCGCACCGCCACCACCATGCTTATAGCTATAGCCGGCATTATGGGCACCTAGCTGCATGGAAGGCATACCCATAATGGCAGCATTCTGTTGGTATTCGGCATTGCTCATGCGTAGGCGTATGATACAGATGATTATAATGAGAATGGCTATAAAAGCTACGACGCCACCGACTATGCCAATGATAAGGGTATCATCGTTGCTAATGATAGGTGTTTGGGCTTTGATAAGAGGAGCTTTTGTCTTGATCTTCATAATAGTGGGCTGCGTTGGCTCCATGCTCCAGATGATGAGTGGCTCCTCTGTGTTGGGGGTACTGCTGCTGCGTGTGACCAATTGACTGGAGCTCTTATGTAGCTGTGATGTGGCTGATCTAGGAGTAGTGTTGGGTGTTGTGAGGCGACGCGGATCGCAAGTCAACTCATCATCACCTACTTCAATTAGCTTGCGCCCGGCCATGTACGCTGGTTCCTGACAGATGAGATCTGGCATGCCCGAATTTGGTAACCAGCGGCGCAGGGCGCGTGCATCGCAATTGCAGTTAATGGGATTAGTTTCCAATCCCTGCAGCTGCAGGCTAGCACGACGATCCTCCAGTGCATTAAGGAATTGAGGCATCAGTGAGGCTATCTTGGAACCACCAACATTCAGTTTCAGCTGCGAAGAGCGTGGCACAGGGAATAACAGTGCTGGTGGTAACGCATTCAATGAAGTGTTCTGAAGTTTTATGATCAGATTGTCATTCTTTAACCCAGCCAATGTGCCGGAGAAGATGGATTTCAGACGCTCTCCACGTATACCAATGGAGCTGAGACGTGGATGCTTCAGTGGCTGTATTTGCTCACTGCCAATTGTTGCGTCCTTTACCTCAATGTCGAGTGCCTCCAAGCCTGGTAGCAGTTCCATAATGCCCTGCACATCCAGATAGCCCAGCACGGGCAGATCGTAAGCCTCTAATGTGGCCAAGTTCGGAAGTGGCTTGAAGGCATTCTTTTCGATGCGAGTGCATAGTTTAAGTTGGTTTAGTCGCAGTTCACGTAGCAGCTCAAGATGAGCGAAATTCGACTGGGAGATAAGCTCAAAGCTGTTGTTGGAGACATCCAAAAATTGGAGTACCTGCAGCTGTGGCCAGGCCAGTGAGAGATCGTTCAAAGACTCCAGCTGATTGCTGGACAGATCCAGGGATTCCAATAGAGTCACACGTTCAAACACTTCAGATTTGACATTACGTAGTTTATTGTGCGATAGATTCAAATACTGCAGAAAAGGGGTCTCCAGAAGCTGCAGCTCCTCAATGCCAGTGCCTGCCAGATTCAGCTCCCTCACAGTCTTAGGTTCATTCAAGACATGATGCACAGCTTGAGTACTGAGTGGATTGAAGGATAGATCAATACGCTTGATGTTTACCATAATGGTATCATCCTTAGGCAGCTCTCGGATGCGATTGTGACTGAGGTCCACCGAGGATACAAAGTAACTACGCAGCTGCAGTGCGTTTAATGGCGCATACTCAAAGCGATTCCATGCTAGATTCACATTTTCAAGCATATGTAGTTTCGAGTGCTCAAAGACGCTGTCAGCCAGCTCGGAGAGTCGGTTGCTCTCTAGATTGAGCTGCTCCAAACGCACAAGACCCTCAAACGTGCGTTCCCCTATGCGATCCAGTCCGTTGTAGGACAGATCGAGCACCTGTAATTGGGTGGAATTGTGGAATGCCATCTCGCTGACCATATCGAGTTGATTATGGTCAAGACGTAGCACTCTCAGACGTGGAAGTCGTGCAAAGTCGAGTTCCTCAACGGTCTTCAGCTGATTATGGGATAGATCAATATATTCCAGATATTGCAGTGTTGTGATAAGCTCTGCGGGGAAAAAGGAAAACTTGTTGTGCCCTGCCCTAATCTCACGCAAACGCGGATGTATGCGGAACGATGATGGGAATAGATAGCTGAGCTGATTGTATGATATATCTAGTTCCTCAATGCCGGTACCCGTATTAAAGAATTCACCCTTGAATGCAGACAGCTGATTGCCATGGAGATCAAGGCGCTTCAACTGCATCACATTTACAAAGGCCCCAGCGCGAATGGAGTTGATGCGATTATGGGACAGGTCAATGGTGCTAATGTTCCAAAGATTCAGAAAGCTACCATCCTGCAGCTCCTGCAGCTGATTACCGCTCATATAGATATGCTTAAGATCCTGCAGGCCAGCCAAGAGATCTCCGCTCAGTTGTCGAATGCTACAGTGGCTCAAATCTATGACCTGGAGACGAGTCAGTGGCCTAAACACAGCGGGAGTAAGTGGCGTCAAGTGGTTACCACTTAAGTTCAAAGATTGTAAGTTTTCCAGATCTGTGAATACTGTGGTTGGAATCTCTCCCAGCGTGTTGCTGCTCAAGTCCAAGCTGCGCAACTCCGGCAAAGCCAATGGAGCGCTTCCCAATCCGGTAAGTTTATTCTGAGATAGCTGCAGTTCCATCAAAGTACCTTCCAGACCTGCAAATGTATCCGCATTGACCAAGGCCAATGAGTTGCCGGACAGATCAAGAGTATGGAGGCTGCTAAACATTTGAAAACTACCCGGCGGGAGTTCACGGATAACATTCCGTGAAAGGGTGAGGGTGGTTATGTCAGCTGCCTGTAAGGAACCTAGGATCTCAGTGGAGAGTGCTGCTACACGATTGAAATCCATTTGAAGTGAAGTGAGATGTGGCAAACGACCCAGAGCACTGCCGGGCACTAAGAGAATATTGTTATCCTTGATGATAAGTGTCTGCAGGCTCTCAAGACCCTCCAGCGCATCATCCTCGATCTGCAAATAGATATTAACACATTTATAGCTGCATCCTAGATGAATTATACGTATACTTACTGTGCGTAGTGAGTTGAGACTGAGATCAAGATATTTAAGCGAGCTCTGATCCCGGAATGTGCCTGGTGGTATGCTAGTAATGCTGTTCCGACTTAAATCCAAGGTTTCCAAAGACTTGACAACTTGCATATGAGTATAATCCAATTGCTAAAGAAAACATCCGGATTAATTGATGGGAACTAATGGGGTATACTGTTAACTAACCTGAAGCATATTGGAGGATAAGTTGAGCGATTTGAGTGCAGGGATAGCGGCCAGAGCCACAATGGGAAACTGACTGATAAAGTTCTCGGAGAGATCCAGTTTCTGCAGCGTGGATAGCTTCTCGAATACGTCGCTGTTTAAGTTGGTTATACGATTTCCAGCTAACTTGATTTCACGTAGTTTTTGAAGTCCCTGAAAAGCTTGGCTATCAATGTTTCGCAGGATATTGTACCTCAGATCAATGATCTCCAGCTGTGACTGTGAGCTAAAGGATCTGCGATAAAGTGCAGCTTCGGAGCAAGACCCAAATCAATATTATGTTTGTATATTAAATATTAAGGATCAAGCAGTTACCTATATGATTTTGACGCAGTGAGAGATGCCTTAGGGCAGTGGGACCATTCAAGGAGTTAACAGGCACAGCTGTCAAACTATTGCGATCCATGTACAACTCCTTAAGATCCATACAACCCTTCAACACACCTTCTTCAATGAGCTTTATCTTGTTGCCAGAGAGATCCAACAGACGCAGATTATTTAATTGATTTAGTTCCGGAGTAGAGAAGATGGGATTGAGATTATCACCAAGTAAATTATTGGCAAGACGAAGTTCATTCAGTGAATCCTTAAGGGTATTGAATGCCTTCTCTGGTATGCGTCTAATAAGATTATTGGACAGATCCAGTTCCTCAATGGGTAGCTTGAGCTGACCAAATGTCTGCAGTGAAACGTAGTAAGTGTTTATAAGTCGCTGGAGCATACCTAAAACTTCCATTATAGGCTTACCTGTGCTGGCAATGTCTGCTGTCCGCTGAAACGTTGCGTATACGACACGATGGGCGCACCATAAGGCAGTTGTGGTGCATCGGCTTGAAAGACAACGCGATCGCAGTCCATGGCCACTGCACCCAGTTGACCAGTTGCCGCAAAAGGCACCACATTACATCTATAATTGTTGTTGCCAATTGTCAATTTTCAGTTTCCAGTTGGAATTGTTAATTGGCAATTGCAATGATTAAACGCAGTTCGCAAATTGCACATAATTTAACAGATATTAAAATAATCGCAATCGGAAATGCAACTATTCGTCTGTCTGTCTATTATTGGCTCACCTGCATGGCAATCTCAAGGCGGGGCTCAGCTCCGGACATGGACGCCAGGCCTCACTGTACTGTGTCAAGCAGCATAGCAGCAATGACAGCAACAGCTGCTTTAGTTTAAACATTTTCGCTGTTGATTAAAAGTTAGTTTGCAATTAGCATAATTTCCAATAAGAACTTGTTACTAACTAGCTGCATATTATAAAGTAAAATAAAAAAATCACCATGTATGTAATAGCTTTAGTTATTTTTTGTATCTTTAAGTCTTTAATTCTATTCTAATTCTAAACAGATCTTTCGATTTGATCTTTCGCTTAGCTTTGATTAAATTTAAACCTATTCAATATGCGTTGAACATGGCTGGGGCAATCGGAGCTGTCATGGCTATAATCTCTTACTCGTTTTTTGGTCATTTCCTCTTTTATCTCTCTCTCTCTCTCTCTCTCGCTTCTCACGCTCATTTCTTGTCACTCTTCGCTCTTTGTTACTTCTGTTAGAACATTCAATTTACATATAACCGTAGAGACCCTGGTCAAAACCACATATTTTTGTGTTTAGATTGCGACAACAAAGCTAAAGATATTTTGTTGTTATTGTTGTTGTTCTTGTTGTTGTTATTGTTGCTGTGACACCTGCTAAGACACCCAAAACCTGCAGAACGCTTTGAGGTATATTATAATAAATAAAGCTAACAATATCTTAAGGTCGCATACCCACACAATTAGCTATTCGCATGAGATGAATAAGTGTGAGTATGTTCAATATGAATATAAGTACCTTAGGACACTGAGAGTAGGGTATGGCGAGGGGAGATGCGGGAGCAACCTATGTTGGAACAGGTTTGCGAAATGCAATAAAATTTTTGGGGAATTAACAAAGATTTTATGACTTTGAATTGGGTGTAAATAATTAAAATTTTTAACTAACGATTGTTAAACAGTTTCGAAGCCCGCTTAAATTAACTGGTGGTTACGCCATTCACTCTATCCAAAACTTAAGCAAAATATAAAGAATATTGAAGGAAATATACAAATATATGCTAAACCAATACTAGTGTTTACTGTCAGTTAGCATCAGAATTAACTAACAGATAACGTTGTAATGTAACTTATAAACCACAAGCTGTGGAGCTCAGAGAAATTTGTCCTAGTTTAGTTACCTGGGTAATATTTAAATGCTTTGTTATATATTTATTTTAATAATATATACAGCTATAATAAAGCTATATACCATAGATTTAACTGTATTATTATTTATGCTGAATCATCTCAAACAGGAAATCAAATGTGCAAAATGAAAAACTTGAAAAAAATAGAACCAAAACAAAAATGATAAATCATCATCATTGCGAACATTTGTTTACTATATACATAGTGGTTTATAACTGTTGGCACCAGCAGCTGCACACACACACACACATACACACACACATATATATATATACATATGCTGATCGTCTTCATACGATACTTAATTATTTCTCTAAGGCGTTTGCAGTACCGTTGCTTTTGGACTGGCTATTTACACTTACATTAACAGTATGATACATACGTGTATGTGTGTTATTGGCTCTACGGTCCATAGCTATGCGAAGCGTTATTTGGTTAGCCTTTCGTAATAGCGTCCACTGCCTGCACTGAAGATCCATAGATCCATAGTAAATATGTGTTTAGGTTTTTGGTTGTTGTGTGCAAACACACACACACACTAACTAGTGTATATATTTATGTAAATTTATATTGGCCTATAAAATACGCGGCTTGCATTTCAAAATTATACAGGTAAACGCGCTTTTTTATTTACCTCTTTCACACATTTTGAAATGAGTAAATATATTCATATGGCAGTTTACGAGCTGAGCTTATAACATGTCATACCCCCCATTCCCCCCTAACCACATTTAATAGGATTCCTAACCAGACTCCCAATTCGCGTCTCAGTTTGATATTGATGCGTTGCTTTGAGCTGCGCTGCGTTCAGTTCAATTGCGCTGCGCTGCGCTGCGACAGTCGTACAAGTTTGCGAGTGCCTAAGTGTGAGCGAGAGAGATAGAGCAAGCGCGAGGTGTAGCTTCAAGGTCTCTCAGCTTGCTGCTACATGGTCCGGTCTACTTCTTGTTTTACACACACACACACAAGCACACATGTATACTAGCATATGCGCAAGCACATGCACATGCACGTACAAGCACACACACGCACACAGACAGACACTCGCGTATGTAAAGGAATGATTATAAAAAAAAAACACAAGCTTTTTGATGGGAAATTATGTTAATCATACACAAACAGCGACTTGTTGTTGTTGCTGTTGTTATTTTTTAATCTTCTTTTTTTACTGCTTCTTTTTCTTATACTATTTTTCTTCTTCTTCTTCTTCTGCTACTAAAGGTGTAACCTGTTTCTTTAGTTATTTATATTTTTGGCTTACTTTTACAGTTTGTGAAATTGTTGTTGCTTTTTGTGGTTGCTGCAGTTGTTGTTGTGGTTGTTGTGGATGCGGTTATTTTGCTTGGGAAATTTTTTAACATTTAATTCTTTTGTTTTCGTAGTTTTTTGTTTTTGGTTTTATTTTTTGTTTTTGCTTATTGCACAAATTCGCTTTTATTGCTTTTGTTTACATTTGTTGCACACACAAAAAGAAAGCTCCAATACGAGAAAGAATTATTATATATTTTCTCAGGGAAAAGCGCAAATGGAAAATTGTTATTACAACGCGCACTCACACATACACACAAACATGTATGCATGTATACATGTGTGTGTGTGTGTGTTAATACAAGTGCAGTAAAAAATGCAGAAAAACGAGTAAACTTTGCGCCGCCTTTTTGCCAACTTTGCGAGGAAATGGGAGGAGAGAAGTTAAACCTGGAGTTGGAGCTGGAACTGCTGATGGTGTTTGTGGTTATGCTGGAGATGTAGCTGGAGTAATAATTATGCTGCGCACTGACAAGTACAATTACAACTACAATTGAATGCGCATGCGCAGCGACGTTAACGTCGGCGTCGCCGTTAACAGCGCGTCCCGGTTCGGTTTTTGACGTGGATTTGTAGCACGCAATAGGCAGCAGCAACTGTTGCTGTTGTCTGTGGGTATTTTAGTGTCTTGTGCTCCACTTGAGCGTCGCGCAGCAACTGCCACTGGCCAAGGCTGCCTCTGACTACTCCGCTTGAGTTTGGCTGCTGTTTGTAGTCTGCTCTCTCTCTGTCTCTCTGCATGGCTCTCTTTTGTGTTAACCAGGTGAAAACGGGTTTATCTTTTGGCTTGTGTCTGGTACTAAAAGCAAGGTACTAAAAATTCCAAGATGCCGCTCTGCAGATCTCTGAACAACGGGCCAGCTTCGTGAATGAGTTAAGATTTTATTTTTGCTTTTATTTTTGAGGCTGGGTAAAAGTTTTTTGGAGTTGCCCGTTCTTCTGGCCAATGCCCATACTCATACCTATACAAACACATATAAACTTATACTTTTCTACAGAAAGTTCGTTTCTTTTGTTTGCTAGAGCAGGGTGTAGGGGGGAGAGTGATAGCGGGTGTAAGTACAGGTAGAGTCTTTCTTTTGCTTTTGTTGATTTTTGTTAGCTGATTGGCAAGTGCGCCAATTTACGCTAATGGGGTTAAGTCTTCAATAATATGTATATATAGTAAGAGTGGAAACAACAGCAACAACAACAACAACAACAACAACAACAACAACAAGTGACAACAATTGACAATGTACAATCTTATACGTACATAGTTGCTACTTTCCACAGCGCGCTGCAAATTGGCGTGGCGTGGCAACTGATCGACGACAGCCGAGGCAAGTGGAGGCAGTCAAACTTAGACACAAATTTTGATCATCTCTTGGCACGCACAACATGTGCATTCAGAGGTTGTTAACACCTGCCAAACAGGCACACATATGTACACATATTTACAGGAGGTACCCCTCCCTCGTTACACGTTCCCCCTACCCCTATTCCACCTGCTTTAACCATTATAATTTTAAATGGTTTTCATGTTAAGGCATGCATGTTATAAGACAAAATTTCTTCTGCTGCTGCGCAAAAATTACTTTCCATTTTCATGAGCAAATGGACCACAAAGTAAAGCACAAACAAAACAAATTAATAATAAAAAAAATTGAAAATAACAACAATAGCAATAAAAAGAAATGAAGAGAATAGAGACGTGCCACATGCCATGTTTACCCATATACTATAAGAAATCGCGTCTTTGGAGCTGATGAATTGTGTCTAAGGCGCAACACTTGACTGGCTGTTACCTCTCCTTCTCCTCCCCTCAACCAACCACTTTCCAAGTCACAACAGCTCTTAAAGTGTGTGATATTTTCCATGGTTTCGCCTGTACCACAAAGCACACACACACACATACACACATACTTGATCAATTGTTCTATAACAAATATGGTTATTGGACCATTTGCTGAAGAGGTCAATAAATTTGCTATTACGGATTGGATACAGATTGTATCATTTATCCAACAAGCTATCGTTTTCTAATTGGAACTTGAGCAAATGAAGCAAAGATTACGCATAATGAGGATTACAGTAACTGACCAGCGGAACACCCTGGACTGGTTAAGTCTCTCATAATTAACTACGTTTATTAAAGCAACCAGAAAGTGTTTAACTTGTTTTGTTTCGCCTGTTTTTGCCGTTTTTAAAATTGTTAAATTTTGTCGTAACAACTTTTCGAAACAAGTTTCAATAACTTTTAATCACACAATACGAAAACTAAAACTGATTTAAGAGATAGATTACTTGTAGTTAATTGAGATTACATAAAAGATTATTGTTTCCTTTACCCACTACTGCCAAAATAATATTATAATATATAAAATACATCTTAAATATAGTAAAGACATGCTTATATATAACCATCAACTGCAGCCTACCACAGTGCAACATAATGACGGTGCACGTTTCGGCTCGATGCTAAGCTCAAAGTTGTTTGTGTGTGGTGCAATCAAGTGGCATGTTATTTGGAGGTTTGATGTTCGATGATGCATCGCTTGGTATGTTCTATGTTATTCTAAGTCTCAAACATGTTTGGTAATGCAGTGCAGCAACGAACCGCACTGAATGTTCGGATGAAGTGGCTAGTTTGCAGTTGAGAAGTTTTTGTCTATTTTTTAAGTCATTAATTCTCGCTTAAGTTTGTTTTAAATGTAATCAACATTCTATGCTTTCCAGTTTATTATTTCTTGTTGAATATAACCTTATGTACTTGTTTATTGCGCTATTGCTTTTATCATCTTCATCTTACTTAATTTCGTTTTGTTAAGTTCTTATCAACCTACAAATTTCGCTTTAAACTTTCGCTGCACTCGAATTGCTCTACAGCGTTCATCGTCGTATTTCGACTCTATCGAAATTGTTGGCAGTTAACCAATCAGCGTTGAGCTCACTATTTACATTGCGTAGCAGTTAGCATTTGACTGTAACAGCAATATACCTGTATGCTTGTGTGTGAATATGGTACTAGGATCTGTTATCCTTTTGTGCTTATCAGATGTTTGGGACGTCTGTTAGGGGTATAAAGCAGTCGCACAGACTGAATCATTCTTTCTTAAACATAACAAAATAAAGAACTTGATTTTATTTTACTTTCTATTTTGCGATAATTATGCTGACACAGCTTTATAGCCTAACAGAGAAATTTGTGTTCTCTCTCTTGCGTTCGCTCTCTTAATCTCCTAATCATTATTGGGTTATCAAAATTTTTAATGGGAAATAATTACGTTTTAGTCAGCTTTGATTTGCCTTTGACAGCAGTTGCTTTAGAAATTTGAGATGAGAATTTTATTTGTATTGATACTTGTGGTTTTAGCTTTAGACCTGGATAATGGGGTGTACAGTCAATTGACAGGAGTTCCATCGGAAGAAAAATTCTATTATTTTGGCTATGGCAGCAACATGTTGGCCAAGCGCATACACATTCAGAATCCAACTGCTGAGATTGTCGGACCAGCTCTTCTGAATGATTTCCGCTTGGACTTTGCATCGGTGAATAGCCACAGTTGGAAGGGAGCGGTGGCAACTATAGTGCCCACACCTGGCTACTATACCTGGGGCACCTTGTGGCAAATCGAATTGTCAAACTTACCAAACATTGACAAGTAAGCGCCGAAACAAATACAAATTAAACCAAGGTTATAGAGAATTTCGTCTTTCAGCCAGGAAGGTGTCCATCTTCAAATATACGAACCACTCAATGTCCATGTAAGAGTACATGGCAACATCTTTGAGATTCCTGCCAGAGCCTATGTTTTACTCAATCAGCCCCAGAGCAATCTTGATCAACTGGATGCTAGTGAGATACCCAATGATCGTCAGCCATCTAAAACTTATCTTCAAGTTCTTGTCAAGGGCGCCATTGAAAGCGGCCTTCCCCCCCACTACATCAATTGGCTTAAGGGCATTAAGCACAATAACAACACCGTGCCCAAATTAGAGGAGTTTCTAGAGCTGCAGGAAGTGGATCTTCAAGCTGCAAGAACAAAGCTTTTGCAAAATCCTTAAACGAGTTTCCTGCTTGGATTCCTTATTTAATAAATTTTTATTAAAATTGCTAGAACAGATATAACGATCAAAAAATAAAGATTTCTACTTAGTTAGGCCCCTTCTAACCATTTGGAATATGAAGCAAGTGACCAAGGATTAAGGCAAGCTCCAGGACTACCACACATTTAGCTGGACAAGCAAATAGGTTGTCAGTGGTTGGCATCTACTTCTCAGTTCCAATAAAGATTAATGTCTTTGTACACAGTACATAAATTATTATTTAGAGTATTCACACACCCACACACATATTCTCACACACATACAAATAAGTGTAGTGTACTCAAATGGGTACTGGGGAGCGATAAGTAAAGTGTGTGCTTTATTGGCAAAGCCAAAACCTAATCAATTATACAAACGCTTTGGCGCTGCTGTGGCTCAGGGTTCAGCTCGGAATGGAATAGAATTGTGTGTCAACATAATAAGGCAACAGCGGAGGCAGCAGCAGTAGTATTGGTAGCGACAGCAAGGAGGACATCGAAGCATTGGCCTTGCTGTTTCTATTCCTGTTCTCCTGTTGTCCCGTTTTCCATTTTCTGATACAGTTTATTAGAGCTGGCATCATCGCACGTTAATAATGTGCCAAAAGCCTTCAACGCAGGAGCCCAGCAGAAGTCGCTTTTTCAGTTATCCTACACTTGGGCAACAATACATACCTCAAATTGTGGTATGGGAATTGGTTGAATTTCTTTTTAAAAGATTTTCTTGTGTATATGATATATTATTTAAAGCACAACTTGTAGCATTCCTTTGAGCAAAGGTTCTCTATAATATATATCTATATTTATACATAATAAATGCCAGCGAATGTTTTGCTTATAATCCAAACAGAAGTAGAAGTATATTTAATCAAATTAGACAGCAAGTGACAGTAAACAAGAGCCCGGACATTTGGGTTATTGATTGTATGGCCTTTTATCAGGCTAAAGGGCGTCCAGGGCTAAAGGTTAATGCCACACTGCATTCAGTGTATGCCTTGTAAAGGATATTTTCATGGTTTTTTGAAACTTGATTTAATAACTCAGCAAAGCGTACAAGTGCCTTGGTTAAAACTTTGTAGTTTCCAAGGAACTTTGCATAGTACCTTCAGTCATATAGCTTCCTTTAATTAACTTAAATACCGTTACTGTTGGCATAATGTCGGTGGGGTTCCGGGATTTCATTCCAAGGAAATGCCTCAATAATTCAACACAACACAGGTCCGCCTATTGGAAAGTGTTTCATGGTGGTAGTATTTACGCTTTAAAAATGTAGCATACTTTGAGGAGGCACGTGTAATAACAGTTTTGTGTGCTGTAAATGGCTGTGAAAAGAAGGCTGAAAGAAAAAACTAACTATGGACCGCACAAACAAATTGAAATAAAAAAACGAATTTCTATTTTTATAATGGCATCATCTTTATTATGTTTCATTGCTTTTGGCTTATAGACTATGTGTACATTTTTATAGCTGAATTTGCATTTGAATTGAATTTAACATATGTTTTTATATCTATTAAACGTACAGCGGCTTGAAGCAACTTCTCCCTTCTTGTGGCTTCAGCTATAAGATGTGCCTGTATGGGTGTATACATATATAGACATATATGTTGATGCCGTTAGTCGACCTTTTGACCCTCGATTGCTATTTATTTTTGGATGCTGTTATATGTTGTTTGTTGTTGTGGACTGACAATCAGCTTTATGGCCAAAACTTGTTAAAAAGCAACTTCGTAGTCAAAATCATATGAGAAACTGTTCCAAACTGAACTGCAAACGATGTAGTTGCCATAACCACATGGCTAATGATGGTTGGATGTGTGAAGGACTAAAGGCTCTTAAAGGCAGCTCCTGTTTCAGCTGATAGGCGCCTTTGAAATGTTAAACTGAAGCACACAGTTCAACGCATAACCGTTCATGGCAGAAGCAGCTTTCCATGCGTGTGTAAAACGTGCAGAGAAACGGATGAAATGCTGTGGAGAAAAGTGTAAGAGAAGAGGAGGTTTAACGATGTTATCCAATCAAGTGTGTTAATTGCACCATAATTGGTCAGACTATCAAAATAACAACAACAACATATACAACAGCAGCAACAACAATAAAAGCAGATGCTGCAGCTATGTGTAATTAATGCAGCTGCTGTATTGACAGCTGCAATTGACACATGCATCGCATACACATACATATGTTTATATCTGCTTGTTAGTACCTTCCGGCGCTTTAAAATAAAGTTCATTGATGCATTTTACAACAACTATAAATCTGTATAAAATGAAAAACTATTTGAAACTTGCATGAAAATTGCCAATTAATTGTTGACTTATGATTGTTAAAAAAAGCGACAGCAAATTATTTTGATAAATTTAAATCTGTAAAGCTGATAAAGCTCTTTAATTTTACACATCAATTTAGCAGAGTATAAATATGGTCACCCTCAAATTTGGATCAGAATGTCTGCTAAGCTGTGTGTACTCTATTTCAAGCAAATTGTTAAAGAAACGCAATTTGAATCATAAAAAAGAATAACATAAAAAAAAAACAACATGAAATTGTTTTCTAAATGGTGTTTTATGCTGTCAACACAAGCAATTACTTAAGTCTGCTGCTGTCTATTGTTGAAAAGGCTAAAAATATAACAAATAAAAGAAAATATAAATTAATCAATTAAAGTCGAAAAGTTAATTTGGAAGGAAGCTAAGGGAAAGGTTGTTCAGGTGCAGTTACTCCTTCATAGTTGCTTAAAGGTTGAGCAGCAAACACACGCAAAATTGTGCAAAGAGTGTGGCAAAAAGACAGAGGCATGGCTGCAACAGTTAATTAAAACTTTTTCGCGTTGCAAAACATTGAAGCTAACCGCAAACAAAGGCGAAATTAGTGCTTAGAGCCAACAGCAGCCACAGCAACAGCAACAGCAGTCGCTACATTAAGCTTAAACTCTGTTTACCACACTCATCCCTCTAATATACCAATACCAATCTTAATTTCAATCTCAATCTCAATCTGAACACACCCTCCCCCCAAATCATCGCTTTCCAAGCATGCTTACAGTGCGGCACGGTTGAGTTGAGTGATTTGATTTGGTCGCTCAGTTGTTTGGTTCGTTGAATGCGTAAAACTTTTCGCACGCGCATTTGATTTTGATTTAACTTTAATGCAATTAAATTGTTTAATTTCAAAGATAAACCAAAACAAAATAACAACAAAAACAACATCTACTAAGCGTAAGATGAGAGCTAAAGTTTTTTTATGGCGATATGTTTTTTTTCTCTTATTTCTTATGCAGCCATCATTAGCGTTTTCCCCAGAAAGGATATGTGAACCTTTTCGCTTCATATTCATATTGAATAACCTTCTCTCTTTTTATATCTACCCGGTATAAGCTTAGGTATATACAGAGCATCATTAAATATATGTAAATAAATTCAATACTTTAAGAGACTATTATACCATGTTAAGGTACTCATCTAGTCAAAGATTTACATATATTTTATGTTAACCAAATATTTCTATGCAATTTTTTTCTTTCATATGTTTAAAAATCATAGAAAATAAACAAACAGAGTGAAAAGCTTTGCAAATATAAGCAAAGCACACACACATATACACACACACACACATAGAGGCACACATAGAATTATTTACACACATTAACACACAAGCTGACACATTTGATAATGCTGTCTCCTTTCATATATGTATAAATATATAACAGAGAGGAAAATATCAACTAGGCACAAATATTTCGTCTTCAAAATTTGTTGTACTGTTTGTTTTTGTTGTTGTTGTGTCCTTGCAGCGATGTGTGAAATTGAAAGTTGTATCCTTGTTGAATGCAAAATATACAATATTAGAAAATTTTTCTGTGTCCTATTTACAATATTCAATGTTCACAGACAATCTTTAAGTTTACATATAAATTGCATGGCGTTTTGTTTGGGCGACAACACTTGGTCTAACACTGCGTATGCATAATGTATGATAATATATTCCTTCCATGGATATATATTAAAGTGTGTCAGTAGTTCAAATGACTATTAATTTAATGATTTTGTTACGATTCACTTGTAACTGCATCTTAAACACATAGTAAGTAGACCAATAATTGTCTACATTGTGAATTTCGTTAAGATTGAATAAAAATTACGGAAGTTTTCAAGATTAAGCATCGCGTTATAGAGCGGCTAAGTAAGGTATATCTTGGCAGAATTGGAGCTAATTTAAGTGGACAAATTGTCACTTTTTTCTCGAAAAAAAAAAAACACAAAAAATGTTGATAAAAAATGGATAAAAACACTTACTTGGAAACGCGATATCTTTAAAAATTCTTCACTGATTATAACGTTTTATAGCTTTCTGGAGTGGTGATGAGCAGTAGTAATGCTTGGCATGAGAAATTAAGGATCTCATTGCAAGCTTTCGATTCACGTCAACCACTTTTTCGTATATCCCGTAGTTAACGAGATATAAGCAATTTTCTATAGATTCCACGAACAGCGGAATACTGTTCGTCTTTTACTTTAAAATGGAAAAAGCTGCAATTTGCTTGAAATTGCCGAAAACTGGTCCAAAATCCAACTTACCGCGCACCACTCACAGGGAAAATTGTCAATAACGCGAAAACTAGTTATAGACGTACCGCATTGTAAATATATATACTTAATGCCTTTGTTGCCAATTTTTATGGTTCTAGATAAAGCTGAAAAGTAAAAATAATTTTTGTATTGTGGATCCATAAAGAAATGAATCAGAATTAACACAGGTAGCACTCATAAAAAATGGGTTTCGTAGATAGCAAATGGCCAAACATTCTTAGCCTAAACTGGGGTTTAGCTAATGGCAAAAGTCAGTTAAAAACGTCGCAATTTTAAATGGTTATTTCTGACCGATAAGGCCATAATATAATTTGATAAGATGCTTTTGTTTTCAGCATATATAAGTTGTTCATTCTGCAATTTCATTTAGTAAACAATCAAATTGTTAACATGAAAGTAATAATCGCTCTTCTTCTTGTAGTAGCTGGCAGCGTTAACGGTGGCCTTCTGCCAATTCCGAAAATCGCAGCTTTGCCTCTTCGTCATATGTCATCTGTGGAGGGACGTGTTACCAATGGACAAACGGCAGTGGATGGTCAATTCCCATATTCTGTGCAACTTTTTTTCAAGTTTTTGATTTTCGATAGTCATTTTTGTACGGGTACCTTAATACATTCACAGTGGGTGATGACTGCTGCTCACTGCGTTCAATCGTAAGTTATGAATTCAGTTTATAAGTTAGTTGAAGTAATAATGGATGATTTTATATGCAGCGTAACTGGTGTTAGAGCTCTGTTTGGTTCCGTCAATTACGGCCAATATAGGGAAGAGAGAACGGGCATACAGTTCATTGCTCATCCTGATTATAACCCAAATTCTATTGTTAACGACATTGCGCTGATCAAATTAAACAAAGCAGTTTTAAGCAGCTCTTACATTGGCATAATTCCACTGGATGATGGGAGTGTCACTAAGAATCCGGGTGATAGTGCTGTGGTCAGCGGCTGGGGAAAAACCTCAGATAACTCGGGTGTAGCCGCACTTCTGCAGTTTGCCACTATTCTTATTTCAAACTTTGATACTTGTAAGATCCAGTTCCCGCTTATCACTAAAAATCAGCTATGCACAGATACCGTCAATAGAGTATCTCCTTGTAATGGTGACTCTGGCGGAGGATTAGTTGCGGACGGAAAACAAATTGGTATAGTTTCCTACGGATCCGGCGCAGGTTGCGAACCTGATGGTCACGTTGTCTTTGTCAAAGTAGTAGAGTATATAGTTTGGATCTTTGATATTATTAACAATTCTGAATCTAATTTAAATTAAATCTTGTATTAGACACAAAACTACTAATAATTCAAAATGTATATAAAAATATTTGTTTTTCAACCTTAATTTCTAATTAAATTGAGCATATTAAAACGAAATACTTTATTTATTTAAAAAAATTTACATATTTATATATATATATATATATATAGAACCGTATGTATATGCGTATATGTATGTGTATGTTACTATATGTGGGCAAAGCGGTTTTCGTAGTCTGGTACATCCGACTACAGTTTTCCTACTTGTCTTTAGATTGGAATATTAGTCAGGAGTTTAAATCTTCAATGGAAATGTTTCAGACTGGTTTGGAAAACGAATTCATAGATATATTTATGTTCATTGATTATCCTGCTGACAGATAGGCAGTCATCTGGCATAATTTATACAGAGGTAAGCAAAAAGTACATTTAGCTCAATGAAGGTGTGAGGGCGTAAGTATGTAAGGATGTCAGCTGCAAAAAATTTATTGTATTCATAATGTTGCCTTGACTGTGACTGAATAAATTATGTTAAAGCAGTTTAAGCCGAGAGACGTAGATTTAAATTATATTGTAGCATAAATTACATTCGGAAATCGGAAGTCCGTAAACAGAGTATTTGAATCTAGTTTCAATTAGAATAGACCAAACGGATGTGCCATCAAACTCACCTGAAAAATTTGTGAGGAAAGCCGTTTCCAATAAATAATATATGCAAATTAACTGAAAGTTAAGTTAGCTGCCAGTTGCCTGAAGCGATAGAGATGTATTCGTATTGAGTTATCGCCGAAACGCTACATGAATATATTTGAGAGAAATAAAACATTTTACGTTTAAGCTGAAAGCCAACATTTCGTTTGCTTTCCCTTGCTTTAAGTTGACAATTTAAAAACTTCTCAATGACATACACATACATACACACACATATAAAGCTGTCCGCAGCAATGATGTGTGAAGCTATTGAGGCAGACGTGTGACTCGAATGTCATCGAAATTAACTTTCGAGCGACATTGTGACACGGGCGCCGATAAGTAGGCAACATTTTTACAGCATTCTCCCACAGCGAGCAGACCTACTGTTGGTATGAATGTTATGTGAATGCAGGTAGTTAAGGACACGACAGAGACACTTCAGCATTCTGTAGTAACTCTATTAACTTACCCTCTGAAGACGTTAAGGTAACAGCTTAAAGTAATCAAATAAGCCACACGCTTTGTAATGTTTTCGGTTATAGCCGTGCGGAATATAAACCTATCTTATGATATATATAGTTAAGTAAGTTTGATTATAGTGCTTAATGTAATTCATTATGGTGAATCGGTAAATATCGAATGGTTAATCATTCTATTAAACTGCAAATACCCGTATACGTGCTACTTTTGCTATAAGGTATACATAAAACAATTTGCAACAGCAGGTGGCATGCGATTTGCGACATTCAACTAGAGGTCTAAGGTATGTGGTATGCGTCATATGGCATGTGGCACTTACTGTTACATGAGTTTCAGTTAAAGGTAGTTTAGGCAACTTATCTACGTCGTGACATGTGCAAATCTCAACATGGCGTTGACAACTCAAGCAAACAAATATAATTTGGCATAAACTTCTTCATATATATGTATATATATTTTTTTTTTCGTTACGCGGCAGTCGCTTAAATACGTTGCAACTTACTCATAAAACTTGCCCCATGATGATGTACGCGTTTGCTGCTTGCTAGCCCGGAAAAGTAGGCGTGTGGTGTCGATGTGGTGTGGCATGGCATCTAGCGTCAAGTCATTTGCCCCCAGAAAACACATAATGCTACCGACCCACATTAATAAGCATAAATTCTGTCTGTGACCCTGAAACGCCTTCCAATATCTCCCCATTATGCCCACAACAGTTTGTCCAGCCAGCCGCGAAGGATAACATTAACTAGAGTAATAACCAAAAAGTAAGTGAGTTACTGTATATAAGCCCATACACACATACGCACACACGTATATATATATATATATATATATATATATTATCTGACTGAAGCATATTGTGCGTCTTATAGACACAACTGTACATCAGCTCATTTGCATGCAATTGTGTGAAAATGTGTACTATGTAGCATTTTTTAAGGACAATATGGTGTATCCTTTGTGAGCTGAAAAAAAACAAACATAAAATTTTGGACTCAAAGTGAAGGTGTATATTTACCTGGCCGCCAAAGAGAGAAGGGTTTGACATGCCTGAGGCCAGACCACTCGTATCTTAACACATTAAGTGTACTTCACGGAGACCCGGGATTTAGTAAGCTCGCATAATTTCATAAAGTGCTTTACAGGGCCAAACCAAGAAGGCATCAGGGTCACAATATTATTTATTTATTTTCCTTTCTTCTTTATTTTTCTGTGTCATTTTTATCAAATTTTTCTTTTATTTTCTTTTTTTGTCTTTTTGGTGTTAAACGCCCCTCGTCGCTGTCTCAATTACATTGCATTATGTTGCCTTGAATTACCATATTGTCTGGATAAAGCGACTTCGTCTAGCTGGTCTTACTTTAATTACACTCGGCACTAGCAGGCCATAGCTTTACCCTACACTCGTTCTGCATAGGACCAGTTTCAGTTTACTTAAACTTTTGATTAATTCAATTTATTAACAGATCCATATTCATAACTTAGTTAGTTCAGTTTGCAGTATTAATTGAATCACATGTTCAATTCGTACTTTTAAGTCGTTCTTTGCTTATTCAAGTCGTTCTTTTGAATCATGTTTACATAATTCACAAGGCAAGTGTTGATCGCGTCACGTGTTCAAGTCGTTCACTTCAGTTCAAAGGAACGCCATCGTTAAATCATTCGTTCAAGTAGTTGTTTTTATATAAAATACGATTTCAGTCTGTTAACTTTTGAACTTTTTCTATTCTTCTATTCTTATGAATTGAACTTCAGTTCTGCCTTAATGAGTTCGGTTAACGTTGTTAAAGGCAGAGTAAGAGTATAATTTATGACGTTTTTTTGCATATTTATTAATATATTTTTTGCAGCGCATGCAAAAATGTTGCTGACGAAATGTTTGAAGGATTCCTTTGCTTTAGCTAGCTGTTTTGCCGTAATTTGTTTAAAATTATCCTTTAAATTCCAAGCGCTGCGCAGCACTTTAACATTTTCACTGTTTAGCGGCAGCAGCTTGATATTCGGGCAAATTGCTTCGCTGCTCGTTATTAGAGACAGTGAATGGCATTTGCTTGGAAGGAAAGTGTAGAGGAGTTGAGGTGTACTAGTCCGGTTATAGACCCACATTTACGCCTAAATGAATGCTATGCAAAAAGAGTTGGTTGGTTTCTAAGGACTTCGACATGGATTTGGGCTACGCTGCATCGTCATCATCATCAGCGTTAAATAAACAAAACTCTTAATTTCTACGCGCTTCAATGATACTTGGCAAATAACTTTGATATCGAAGGGTAACTGGGTTTGGGTTGAGTTTTCTTTTTTTGGGGTTCGAAGTCATGTTTCCAAAGAAACATAAGAAAGTTTTTCTACTAAGGAACGTCAATTGTTGTTATAAATTATAATATAATAAATATTCGCTTATATTTTTTATTTAGCTTATGCACAAGAAATTAAAACGTAATAAATCTGTCATCATCAGGGTGGCTATGTGGACATCCTTCTGTATGATAATTTTTTTTTTTCTTTCTCAGTTGCTGCGGAAGTCTGCTGGTTTGCATAGGACTCAACAGAGAGGTGCTTTGACACAGCTTTCAGGCTTTGGCAATGATTTTCACTATGGCTAAGGATATGGCGATGGCTATGGCCGTTGCTGTTGCTGTGTTATTTCTTGCTCATTTTCGAAGACAGCAACAGACTGGGAACTGGTTGGAGCCCTGAGGGAGAACTGTGTGGCTTCATAGTCTGGGGCAAGGACAAAGTTTTTATTGCTGGGCAATTGGAATTTGCACGTTGCCGCCGCAGGATATTTGCTCCATGGTTGCTCCCAGAAGTGTTGTCGTCTCTGCCAATCTAATTCTTATACTCATTGTCATTGTCATTGCCATTGTCCTTGTAGTTAGCTATTTTTTTGTTTGATTGAAAAACTGATTTCTTGTTTGATTTCGGACTTATTGAAATTCCTGTGAAGCAAAGTCATACCTATTTCAATTTTAATTGAAACCTATAAAGGAGTTAAAGCTTCATAGTGTCTATTATTTCGTATTTTAATATTCAGCTCTGAATTAAATTAAAATTGTCTTTGAACTTATTTACACTGCCAACGGCACTAGGTTCCGACTGACAGTCGAAGTTCAGGGACTCCCCGTATAGCCAGCAGTTCCCCAACTACCTACCTAAGTCGTAAAGTAAATCATCGTTAAGCTAATTTGCCAGAATACGAGTTCATTGGACAGTAGCTGAAAATGGGCTACTTAGCGCCCATTTTGGGTATACTAGTCCCTAGTTACACCGTTGTCCTGGAAAAGTTAGCTGTGGAAATACTACTGGAGCTAAGGTAAACAGATAATAGGCTCAGACATGACTTCTAACTCCTCGCACATGGCAACCAGCTGCGAGCACATCATGGCCATTAAATTTTTGAGCTTTTGTGGTGATTATATTATTTTCAAGCACTGTACACTGCTAGCTAATCCCGCACAGATTTCCTGAGCAACCTTTAACACCACGTACTCCAAATGCAGGTACATTCAAAGTACATTGTTCATAAAATAACTGAGCTCTGCAATAAAAATAAAATAAATAAAAAATATATAGTTTAAGTCATAAAAAGTTACCTTAAAAAGTATTAAATCTTATTTAAATTTTACTTCATCACTTCAACCGTAAGTTAAACACGAGTAGTTACAAAATAAGGTATAACAGTTGATCCATTTGTTAAACTTGATTACATAAAATGTTTGTCTATCACCACGCTGTAACATCTGAATATCAAGTACAGGGTTAACAGTTATTGCATATGTTAAACAACAGTAGGTTAACATAGGACTAAGAGATTCACCTGTTAATTGATTGCTTAATGCTATGTTAAAGAAGAGAAACCAAAATGGCGATGCAATCAACTCGCTGTAAAGAAAGTAATTCAGGGTTAACATTTGAATTGGAATAATTTATGCAATCTTGGTTTATTTGAACAGTTACCTTAATATTGATTGATATTTGAAAGTGTATAAAGTTAGTTAGAAATTCAAATAAAACTTATTTATAATTTCTTTTCTTACCTGCAGCATACAATCAAAATTAACTACGAAAACTATTTTCTGGCAAATCTCACGTATTCTTCACAATTCAAATGAAAGTTTTGGGCACCATAAAACCATCTTATATATATATATATGTATGTGTGTGTGTTTATGTGTGTGTGTGTGTGTGTGTGTGTGTGTTCGTGCTGTAAAGAACCTTTATTTGTCATGTTGGTGTGCCTCAGGAGAGAATACTGCTTGACTTTGCCTTATTTGATTTTGTTTTCAAAATTTTGGAAACTTTGTACCTCAATTTGAAGTGTATGGAAATAAGAATAAGCCAAGGATACACCTTACACATGGTGAGTGTCGTCGGAATGTGTGCGTCGCACACACAGTTGGTCACAGTTGCAAGTTGTTGTGGCATACGGTAAATCGCATTGATTTGCCTTCGCCGGCATATGAGTCTGGGCTTGATTAGACGATTAGAGTCGACGGGGACTCTTGATAAATGGCTCAAGTTCTGAATTGTAAATATATATATTTATATAAATGTCTATTTCTCGTGTCTGTGGCATAAATATGGTTTAAGGCTCTTTTCAGGCTCTTTTATATCCTTAAATATACCGTATGCTAAGCTGTTGCAATGAAACGCAACAAAACGCAATCTGCTCTTGTTCGAAAAAAAAGTCTTCCAAAAGTCACGTAGACGCATAATTAACAGCAGCCAGGACATTCCTGTGATCCTGCCAGACAGTCAGCTAGCTTATACCTTGTCCCCGAAAGGTTTACGTGTACGTATGATACATATATATATATATATATATATATATATATATATATCGGTATACATATAAGCGGGCTGAAAAATTAACAGCACCATAAGGCGACATCTTCATTTTTCTTCAAACACTGACATACACACTCGCATATACACACACACTCATACGTGCAAGGAAAACTTTTTGTATGCGTGTCGTGGTGTGTCTCAATTTTGTAGTTGATTTGCTGCTCTTTTTTAGATATTTGATTTTTTTTTTTTGTGTTTTTATATTTTTATGAGCAGCTGTCTAATGTTACCCAACAACCCACCCATCCTCAGATTGTCGTCACCAACCCGACGGAGAGCAGAAACAAAAAAAAAAACAAGCAAAACTTTATTCTTTATTAAAATTGAACCTTTCCTAATGAACCCGCAACAAGAAGAACACAAAGTTGAAACCGTTGCATATTTTAAAAACATTTTTCTTTTATTTATATTTATATTTATATTTATAATTTTTTTTTATTTTGTTTATGTTTATGTTTACACCTTATTAGTCGTAAATTAAAGTGTTTCAAAGTTTGCCAAAATGACACCTGAGCCAATGGAAATTTATGGCACGAACTTTAAAACTAACAGATGGTCTCTCAAAAAACAACTATATATTACTCGGATTACGTCTGTTCATAAAGGATTATAAGTATGTCGAAAATAGATTTATTAACTTCTCATATTCATTCTACCTGTTTTTGGTACTACTCGGATTACGTCTGTTCATAAAGGATTATAAGTATGTCGAAAATAGATTTATTAACTTCTCATATTCATTCTACCTGTTTTTGGTACTCTTAAAAGAGTATATGTCTATCTCTTTCTTATCTTACAAACTGTTTAGTAACATTGAGCATCAATAACATAGCAATATATATATATATATATATATATATATATATATATATAATAGGTATTATTAGCTAACTATTTTAGGGCTGTTGCTATTGAAGAACTTTATTGGCTTTTTCAAACTTTATACATAAGTTTATATAAGTTCTGTTAGTTGGATTTAAAAAGAGATTAATATACATTTAATTATAAAAATTCAATTAAAACTTCTTTTAATTGTAAGGTTATAAAAACATAGATATTTTTGATGGAAGCCGACAAAATGACAGCACAGGATGCGCAACAGGATATCCTGTTTGAAAATTTAATTTTTATATAGGAATATGATATTTTAGTAGTAGCAGCCTGGCCAACGGAAGCTCTTGCTATCCATCAATCAAAAATGAAACAATGTCATGCCGTGGGTATTTAGCCAATAATATTATTTTGCTTTTATTATTATAATATTTTTATTTCTATTTTTTCCTTTTTGACTAGTAAAGGTTGACAAACAAATTATCATTAGAATGTATGTTAAAGCAACAAAAAATACTTGATAGAAGCAATTAACGTTGATTAAGTGCTCACACGGGTCATTTACACGGCATTTAATACAGGTCATGGCCAAGGGCTATGGATATGGATAAATTATAGCTGGCCACCTTTTATGTAAGTTTGTTGTGCGTATGTGTGTGTGTTTTAGCTTATAATATTCATAGACAGGTGTGGAAAGTGCGATAATGATGAAGCACTGCTGATATGAGCTGACTTTATGATTGATTAATGCCAATGTTGCACCTATCAAATAATGCAAAATTTATACTTAGATCTCAATATGAATCTTCTAATCTATATCTATCCAACAAATGGAAGCTGCTAAACAAGTTCTAAACATAATTCTATTAATCGTTGTAGTTCCATAAATCTTGTAACATTGATTGTTATTCTTTATATTGCTTATTTAAGATTATTTTTTTCGCTCAACTAAAGACGCACCTGCAGCAGCCTCTTGCGAATGAGATAAGACATTTGGTTAAGCCTACACACAAGCACACATACGCAAACAAAAACCACTTACACACAAACACAGCCACATAGAGCCGCTACATGTGGTTTGGTAATTTACAATTTGCTCAGCTAATAGGGAATATTTACAGTTACTGAGCACTTTGCACGTGTCGCACTACTCTCTGTTTACGAATGTGCGTATGAAAACAAAGAGAGCGCGTGAACGAGTGCAGAAGCACCAAAGAAGATAAAGCGCAGACGCCAAGCAATATCGTAGCAATATTTAAACTGCAGCACGACAACACTGTCAGAAAGTGCAGCTAACGTTTTGTTTTTGATTGTATAAATAATATAACATAGTATAAGGTAATATTTATATTAGTTGAATAATTCTGAATTGCATATATAATAAATAATATAAACATATATATTAAAAATAATTATTCACTTTATATTTTAATTATTATAATATATAAGAAAAATTATTTATAACTTACAAATAACGAACAATTCATTAACTAATATAAGTAATATTTATTTATATTTATCAAAATTTATTAAATTTTCTTAATATAATTTTATACAAAATTTACTTTATGCTCAGTGCAATACGCTTATTGGCAGCAACAAGCGATAGCCAAGAGCAACAAGCGCGCAGCAACAGCAGCAGTAGCAGCGGCAGCAACTGCGTCTGACACGCAGCGCAGCGTCTTCGCTTTAGCCACATGGCATACAGCTGGCTGGTTGGATGGCTGGCAGGCTGGAGGGCTGACATTCAGTTGCGCTGCCTTTGCCTTCAGTTCGTTGTGGAACTCGCGCGCGAACAGTTCGAATTTCTCGACGGAATGTTGAAAAATTGTGAAAATTGAAAAGAAAATGTTAAGCACGGAAAATGCCGGCGGCAACATTATGTTCAAATTTGTGTATTAAATTGGGGCCAATAAATTCTAAAAAAAATATTGAATTTATGCAAATAAAATATAAAAAATAATAAACACAGAGTTTTGCGTCTATGTGCGTGCGTGCGTGTGTGTGTTTGTAATAAAAAAAAAAATAGCTAAACAATAAAAAATAAAAATTTAAAAACAACGAAGAAATTTGCTTTTCCTCTCGTCATTTAAAAAACAGAAAATTTTAAAAATATTTACAAACTTCTTAAAAATAAAGCAAAAAACAAACTCAAAGCATTCACTTATAAAATAATAAACACAATTTACTGTTAACTTTGTGTGGCTTCCTGTGGTGCAGAGACAGGCAGCATAAAATCTGTACCACATATATTGCTCATACGCAACGTGGGCCTGTGTGTTCTATGAGCCAAAGGTATTTCCCGGTAAGCTTGAAAGTATTTAAACGTTGCGGTTCAAACAAAAATAAAAACAAAAACAAAAATAGCAACAAAAGCAAAAGCAAAAAATATGAAGAAAAACCTTTGATCATTCACTTACCTATTTTATAATTGAAATTTTTTTGCATTTTTTTTTTATATTTTTTCAAGCACTTTAAACGTGTCGTCAATTTGCTTTCCACTTGAAGTTCGATGTTATTTGAGACCTTTTAAATTGCAACAAATTTGTTTTTTAACTTTTCTACTTATTTCTACAGGAAATACTTAATTAAATATGAATACTAGAGTTAACAATTAGTATTATTTATCCAAAGTATATCGAAACAAACAACCAATCAGCAACAATTGAAACATTTAATTTAATGGCTCATCTCTTACGTCCATTGGGTACTTTATGTATTGAAAGATACAGATACTGTTACATATATGCACATATATATATATATATAGTATATTTCCTAAATTAAACTCAATTTGCGTGCAATTCTTCCGCTCAATTTACTCTTTTCATATATCAACTTAAACCTCTGATATATATAAAAACACGCTCAATTGACTTTTATAATAATTTTATATATTTTTTATATACTTGAACTCCATTTGAGCTGCAGCTTAAGTCAGATATTCTACATAAACAATATTTTAAATTATTAAGCTTAAGTATATATTTTAATAAGGTTTAAAGGTTCTATATTAATAATCTTTTATGTAGGCTTTTCTAATTAAAAGTTTTGCCTTCATTAACAATTCCATTAATTTATGCCACAAAACTGAAATGTTTTTTGTGTCTTTTGTTTTTATTAGTTTAGTTTTCAGTTTTTAGTTTAGATTTATTTATATAATAAATTCATATTTTATTCCTCCAACTTTGAAATATTTAAAATTCTTTAAAACTAACAACATTATCAACAACAACATCAAGAATAATAATTAACAAAAAAAGGTCAACTATGCAATTAAATTGCAGCCTGTTTTTATGTGCGTTTGGTCTGAAACCGAAAACATAATTCAATTTTGTGCACAACTTGTAGCTTGTTGTGTATACTGTGTGTGTTTTGTGTGTTTTTAATGTGGTTTGTGATACCAACAAAATCTCGTAAATCAATCAAAGTTATACTAAATATTTTATTTACTCAAAGTGACGTTCATTCGTTTTGTGGTTACGGCGGATTGTTGGATTCTATTTTAGAAGTGCAACTTCATTTTACCAAAATTGAGACAAACAGACAGACAGACAAACAGTTTTTTGGGGTTGGTTGATGAACATAATGGAAAACCACGAGCTGTAGCACTGGTCAGCTTAGAATGTTCTGAAAATCCTTTCAACACGAATTGCTTTTAACGTCCTCCGAATACCAAGTTCCATTATTGGATAGTCAAAAGTATTCTGCCAGCCATTAGTTGAATTTTATATACTATGTATATACTATATACTATATATATATATATATATATATATATATATATATGTATACTTAAAGCTTTTTGCTTGTGTGTTGATAAGCAGCATTGAATGTCCTTGTTGACGGTACACTTTGCTAAGGATTCACTCAGCGGAAGGGTCTTTAAACGAATTAGAATGAATGCTATATACCCGTATTCTACAATATATACATATTTATTATATGACTATACGGGTATATAAGTATATTGCTGTGCTGTCATGCATCAAAACATTTAATTAAATTGGAACTGAAGCAACAGTGCGTCCTGTAACATCAAATCCTTGTCCGGACACTACTGAGTACTGACTGCTCCTCGTATCTTTCGGTATATGAATTTAAATGAAGGTAACGGTCGTTTGGTCCATGCTTGTCCCCAACAATTTTATGAATCATGTGCATATTTTAACGATTGCCTCCTTGTCAGGATATACCATTTAGTATCTTCTAATACCCTCTAACAACAATCATTTTATTAAAAGATACATAGCCAAGAAGTACACTCAATAAACAAACAAAATCTATTCATTATACCCTATGGCTAGGTCCAACACATATCATAATAGTATATCTAAAAATTGTACAGGGTATTATTCGGTTGATCTTACCAAAATATAAAATTCCTTAAAAGATTTTTATTAAATTTCTAACAGAAGGAATTCAATGGAAACTTGTATCGCCACAACTTGAAACTTAAGTGCAACTAGAGACAATTTGTGTCAGGATACCAAAGGGTATATTCAAGTTGAGCACTCTATATTAAAGCATACTTCAATATCGTTTATATCAAACTGTTTTACTTTCAATTTGAGCAGCTTCGATAATTCACAATAGAGCATCCCGTGGCGACAAATGCATGTTGTGTGTCTCAGTGTGAGAATTCGTTTCTGATGCATCTCCTACTTGTAGCTATCATCTTAGTTGCCAGCGTCTGGACACGCTTTGTTCCTCAATTTACACATAATTGCTATAAATTGACTGAACAGGCGAACAAATTTATTGCTTCTCCACTCTGTCTCCCCACACTTTATTATGCACTACTCTTCAGCTAATCTAACAAGTACAACGAATAGTGCAGGCGACGATTACTTTAACCAACGACCAGGTCACTATCTCCAGCTTTGTCTTTCATTCTGCTTTTATCAGTCGATTGGCAAAGGGTGGGTATAGGGGTGTATATAAATATCTGTCTTTTTGGCTTTTGTTGATAAACTCAAATACGATAAGATAAGGCATTGAACAACTTGTTTGATTGCAAGCACTTGTCGACTCTTGCCTTCTCGCTCTTTCTCCCATTTTGTGTCTGTCTTTTAGTTTGATTACAATATAAGGTCTTTACTCGGGAATCTCAGACATTGTTTTGGGCAATGCTCTTGGCCGTAAATAAACCAATTGCTAGCCAATTCACTTTTCCCAAAATGTACTGCTTGTATTTTTATCCCTTGTGGAACACTGCGTATACGTATTATACTCACATATATATATACAGTATAAATCGGTTATAAGATGCACAGCTTATATGCAAATATTGCTTAAATGCCAAATTATGTTATTTTTAAACATCATGAAACTACTAAATACTAAATTTAGCCTTATATATGCAAAAAATTGCTTATAAGAAAATATTGTGTATAAACAAATAAAAAATTTTTCATTTGGAATCAGTTCATATAAATTTTTATCGGTTTTAATAATTTTATTTTATAATAATCATTTGCATATAACTTATGATTGCTTAAAAGTAAATATGGAATATATGCAAAAGATTTTCTGCATTATAGGTTTTGCTTATAGCTGGTATATACTGTAATATATATATATATTTATATATATATATAAATATCTAGATCTAATCTGGGTTAATTATAGATTTGTACCAGCTGTTTGAAAATATGTAAATGGCAAGTGCTTAGGTTTAGGTTGTACACAAGCTTCTGTACAACAGCTCGTATGCGTGTTGCTGGTATATGTAAAAGGATGTTCATTGATCTTATCTAAAATAACTGTAACTTTTCATATGTGTTTAACCACTTTGTTTAACATATATAGCATGGTCTGCTTGAAGTGTTTTATGTATATTAGATGCCTGATAACATGTGCTGCTTATATACTAAGTCCTTGTGATTGGACTCCATAAATTGCTTTGAACCCTGCCCAACTCAACATATCTGCGATAGTTGTCTACGGTTCAGGTATATTTATATTTTTATGTATCTTTGGAACATTTAACATTGCCGTTTATTTAACAAATTTAACTATTTGCATTTATATTTTTGTCTGGTGTATTAAACGTAAACTTATAGAAGAAATTCTCATTCATTCTTATAAATCAAAAAGTTGCAATTTATATCTAAAGTTGAAAGCAATATAAATATAAATTATATATACATTTTTGTTTTTTTTTTCTAGTGTGAGCATGTTAAGTACACGTCTGAATGAGTCCTGTGCCTGTGCGTACAATGAGCCTTGACTACAATTTAAATATTTTTTTATATACATAATTTAAGGCAAACAAATTAAAAGCGCATAAACAATATCAAAACCAGAAACAAAAACAGATTGCTAGATTTTACGGAAACCTATCTATATATCTATATAAATATATACATATTTATATCTTTATATATATTTGTGAGGTTGTTTACAGATCTATATACATATATATATATGTATATATATATATATATATAAGATTATGGTTTTATTTATATAAGTATTTACGAGTATTCGTTGTGGTTTTTTGCCGAGGTGTGAAAGAAAAATACAGTCTCGTAAATAAGTTTAGGCCCCGAGCTCATTAAACAATCATTTTGATGAATTTTAATCGTTTCGCTTTTCTTTTTTTATTATTAGTATTATTATTTTTATTCGTTCATTCATTCATTCATTCATTCATACATTTTAAGTATATATTTAGGACCTATGCTGCCAACATTTGGGCAATTTGGCAGTCTGGCATTACAATTAATTTCATTTCTATGTATAAATGTCTGCGAGCCATGTTTCACTTAACAAACGCCCACAAATACATACACACACAAACATACATCCACATAGACATAAGCAATGGGCCTTGGTAATTAGAATTCAAGTTCATTTTCATTGTGTGAGGACGAAAAAAAGAGAAGAAAAAACAAAAGCCGAATCTAAATTAAAAACAAAAGTGTTCCACGTGTGGGTTCCAAGTTAAGTAAAGCTTTATAATATAATATAATATATATATATATATATAGGATAATATATAGTACATGATATATATGGATTTTAGGAACTTCGTACAAAACTGTAAAAAGAAAAGAGGAACGAAGGAATGGAAGAATAAAGGGTGACGCCGAGAATGTTTTCTGCCTAAAAAGTAGACCAGCATCTCATATAAAGACTGACGGAACCCAATGCCTATTGACATACATATGCACACGCACTCATACATTCGTATGTGCATATGTATATGCTGCTGTAGCATACATTCAAGTACACAGACAGAGGCACGAGTGCAGACAAAGTTGTAGTTACAATAGGCTAGCTGCTACACACATGCAAACACACACATGCACACAAGTGAACTCTCCTTTTATTTATTTATTTTATTTTTATTTTTTTGTTTTTGTTTTTTATTTTACAGCTTTTAAGCCCTGCACTTGACTTGTGGCACAAACCCTTGCCACAGACATTTACAGGTGTGTTACACACCAGCTAAGTGTTCCAAAATGAGTTTAACATAACCCAAACCTAACACCAGGCAATTAACATAAATTTATGTGCATATAAATTTATATGTACTCGTATGGCAAATTAAAAAAGAAAAGCTATTTTTTAAAAACGAATTTTTTATGCTCTACAATTTTAAATTACTTTTCGCAAGGTTTTATGTAGGTTGTAATACACGATCGTTATACAGTTCCATTGCCACTGCATTTGCAGTTAGGTTGTACGCGATAAGCTAACAGTGCCAGAACGAGTTTAAGATTGCTTCAACATAACAGTGAGCAGTTACAGTTACATTAATTGAGTTGCTACAAAGCAAAGCTTAAAGAAATATTATTGAAAATTTGAAAGTTTAAATTAAATTATACCTTTTTTTTGTCTATTATATTTATTTGTTACTGTAGAATATACTTTGTGTTTTTTATAGTTGATTCAAAATGCGTTTGTGTTGATTTGCGGTGCGTAATTACATTTCGATTTGTTTTTTCTATTTGAATTGTTTTTTGTGGGAGGCAAACTGAAGATAAAACTAGATATACTCATAGAAAAACAGAAAAGCGTAGTAAAAATGTTACTTCCATTTCAATGAATTGCTGATGTTGCGTTGTTTTAAAGGATTGTTCCTAAATGATATCGAGGTGCGAGCGTTCGGAGTTGTTTTTTAAAGGAATTTGTTTACTCGCGTGTAAATTATGCGATAATGTAACGGAACAAAGTTATAGATGGAGGTTGAATGACAAATTCATTTTACTCTACTGTATAGACATTCCGCATTCCACATTCCACAATTCTTTTTTTCTTTCTCTTCTTCTTTCTGTTTTCCCATCTAGCACATTGCACAAAGTAGATATATATACTGTACAGTTTTGTCTAGTTTATGTTGGACCAGCAGTTCGAGCTGACTTGAACAGTTCCACAAGAATGAACTGCTCGGCACGTGACAGTTTTTTGGCTATTTTTCCAGTATACTCACAAAAGTTGTAAAGCGAAAAGCAATTTATGGGGATTATTTTAGAAAACAAAACATTATTTGAACGGACATCAGTCAAAAGGTATGGAAGGAGAAAGGCTGCTATGGCATATTCTTAAATGTTTTTAGCAAATATTTTTACACAAATATTTTTTGGTTTATTTCGCGGGCAATTCAGCTGCCGTAGTCCCATGCTCCCCTCACACACTTTTCCCACTTTACTCACCCCAACACTTGACCAGTGCAGTACAGGCCAACTCGGGGTAGTCCAGCTAGTTGCCAATTATAGCCAACATTCTTTTGAAGTTTGTTTACATTTCATTAAGAATACAACGCTGCAACTGCACTGCCTCCAACGAGCCACCTCCAACCATAACAGGTCCCTCCATATTTAATATTGGCATATGTTTTGTTGTAACTGGCGTATAATTTGTGCTCCGGCTGTGGCCTGAAAACGTCAGTGGGTTAATTGATGAACTTAACCCATGAAGATAGATATATATTATTATTAATGGCATTGTCGACACTGTCATCCAGCCACGTGACCTACTCAAGTGACTCTTCTTTACCCACTTTATCCACTGGACTCACTTCACTCCACTCGACTAACTCATAAAGGAAAATAATTTTCTTTTGCTTTTCTCATTTTGTCTGCACACTTGAAAATATTTTGTATGTTTTTTCTGGGGTAACGGTAAGCAACATAAATACCCAGAGTTAAGGGCTCAGTAGTCATTTAATAAATTAAGGGGAAGATAAGGGAAAAGATTGTCAAATTATAATCTGGATTTTTCTGGCTGTTGTTGCTTCATTTTATTTTGGTTGAACTTGAAGGACCGCCGACATAAGAGCTGGAGGTTACAGGACACTTCGCGTTGCCAACACTCGCAAATCTTCTGTCTCAATCTGTCGACAGCAGCCAACTGACAATGAGAGAGGGATAAACCACGACGTGCCCTATGCAAGGTCAGTGAAAGTTTTAAGAGCCTCCAGGAAGTCGCCTACAGACAGAAGCACACTTAAACATCCTGCCACAACCTGTGCACCATTTATGAACAAATACTTTAAATGTCCTTTCTGATGAATAAAACGCAGCACCAGTAAAAGCTTTTTTCTATGTTACAAACATTCAACCTTACAGGTAATATCCATCCATAAATTCAACTCCTGGGAAACATTCCCGGAAAACTGCCAAAAGATGTGTTTCCAATTACACAAGTTTATTCTATTCTTTGAAAATGTTGTTCTTTTGTCAGTGAAATGGGAAAATACATTTCTAAATATTCATTCAATATTTAACAATGCCTTTTTATTTCAGATTTGCTTAAAACTCCCTATAGAATACCTTTAAGCTCTAAGAACATAAATTTTTACTTGTGTTTAGTTATTATACTACTATTTTACTTTTACTACTACTACTCCATTTAGACTAATTCTAAAGTAGTATTTGGCAAAGCTTTAGACTCTCACCAAAAATGCGGTAGTTGGGGTTCATTCTGATTTAAGCAACACATTTTCAAGGGTATCGCACAGTATCTGATACACAAGAAACACTCTCAATTAGCTGCAATGTGTATCAACATACAATCTCTAGTACTTAATTGTTTGTCAATCCAATTGGAGTGCTTTTGTGGCTGATAAGAGCCAGGGAGTATCCCAGCAGCGTGAACCAAAACATGATTAGAGCTTTGAGTATTTCTCCCTCGTTGTTGGTTTATCAATGTCTCTATATCTCTCTTAGCTTAGACCTTTTGGCATTCTGTTGTTGATTGTTTGGACGTTATGTGACGAAAAGTGTACAAATAAAATTAAGTTAAAATCTAATTAATTAAAGTGAGTTTATTGCAAGTTGTTCATAATACAAATAAATCTATTAAGAGGTGAGCTCACTTCAAAAGTAAAAAGTATTCATCTAAAAGAAAAAAGTTTTTGTTTTAAAGTATAGAAAATAGAATTAAATGAACTAATTAAAACTAATTTCAATATGGCCCAATTAATTTGTACTTAAGCGTCTTGGTAACTCATAAATTTCAATTGCCTTTGATGTTACCTAAGTTTTTGCACTAATCTAAAACTTTTGTAATTGAATGCAAATTGTGTAAAATGTTCATCAATGTATTCGTAAACATTTAACACTCCTTTTCAGAGAGGTTTCCTTTTAAAGAGTCTATTGTTGAAGTACCAGCAAGGATATGGCCAGATAACCACACCACAGGATGCTTTTTTCCCATTTTTTTGTTGATGTTGTCAAAGAAGCCGCAAGCCGCAAATGAGGCAAAAAGCGTCAACAAACAACACACAAATCAAAATCAATCGCGACCTTTGCTAAACTTTAGCACACACACACACGCACATAGCAGATAACAGACACACACATACATGCATTTTTGATTCAAAGTGGCAATTTTTGTGGTTGACCAAAATACGAGAATTGTTTTGTTGTTCTTGATGTTTTGCGGGGACGTTCGGGGTTGGGTAGAAGAAGTAGCTGAAATATAAAGACAGAATCATGTGAAGCACAACGAAATTAGTTAAATGTATTATTTGTCTCCCTTTGCTTTGGTTTTTCGTTTTTCCAGGCACAGAAGCAAACAAATGGAAACCAAATAGAAAAGGCTACGCAACATTAACGTTAAGGGTCACAGACATCAGCAGCAGCAAAGCAGAAAGGACACCCCACAGCCACCATGGACTATATGAATGAGCTGATAAACAGTGAGAAGGATAACAGCTACAGCTGGAGCAACTGGACCACTTATGCTCCAACGATGCTGTACAATGCGATGAACAGCGTTCTGGCTGTGGCCAATCAGACGCCACTAACTGATTTTGCACAGGACATCAAGCAGACCAGCCTAAGCTACAATCTAAGCAGAGTGTAAGTACACACACATCCAGACATGTACACGCCTACACGCCCACAACAAGGATAAGAATTGCGTTTCCCATTGAGCGCTAAGAAAATTCTGCCCAAAGCAGCAGCTGTCCAGTGTCCAGTGTCCAACGTCCAATGCCTAATTATGACACAAATTGAATTAATACCAAGCACATGTTGAGGCACAGTGGGGCAAAGACATATTTAAAATAGATATAACATTGCAAAAGGATATACAAAATCATCAGAAAGTTTATCAGTTGCGCCAATTTTTAGTAACATATTGCTTAAGTGAATTTTTATTGGAGAATATGTCATCTGAGTCCACTGTTAGATATTAGTCATAAGACCTAGGTTATTCCTAGAGTTAGGCAGTTCAAGGATCTTCTTAGAATTTGATGAACCCGCCTTTGGATTGCAGTGCTTTGTATGCTAACCATGCATATCTAATGACACAGCATTGCGGCTTTCATTCACTCACTGACTCATTCATTCATTCATTCACTGATTCACTCATTCACCCATTCATTCATATATTCATTCGTGCAGTGCAAGTCGCCATTCAATCAGTCAAGTCGTTTCCGTTTACTCCACCCATCATCAGCCATCAGCATTTTATTTCCGTTTCAAATACATTACATTGATGCCACGCGCGGCATACAAATACATTACATATTTTATCTATCTACCCTTTGTGTGTTTGTGTGTGTGTGTGCGGGTGTATGGTTTATATGCATGTGTATGTGTGTTGTGTGACTGCTTAATGCCATCCCTTTGGTATATATCCCCTTATGACATAGCAGTTTTATGTACAGTTTCCTTTTATCATACAAAATTCACATTTTAATAGAAGCCATAAGAATATCAACAGTATATTTATCGATAGAACATGATAGAAATATAAGTACAGTTACCCACTATCAAATATATCATATTGGATATATTAGTATGTCCAAAGAGAAGCGAAATTTAAAACCTATTTTACGTTAAAATAAGACATTAACCAAATAGGTTAACTTAGATTTTGCTCATAATATTCTATATATAGAATCTATCGGCACCATGAGTTTATCGATAACTTTATCGATATAAGTTAATAGTAGAGAAAATACATAGTGTTTTTCTTACTTTAAACTTCAGGATGAAACTAAAATAATGTTTTGTTTTACAATATTTTATTTAATTTATCGATAACTTGTGCTATTGATATGTCACATGTCAGTAAAGGGTATCTGCTAGGTGTTCTTTGCATTCACTTGCAACTTTTTGTTCATTTAACGAGCTACGACAGGCGTCTTGCTGCAGCAAAAATTTGTTTATTGTTGTTTTACACACACTCCCAGAGAGAGACAACGAGACAAAGTGGTAGTGAAGGGGTGGCAGACATACACACATACTGCCTGAACGACAGACAGGCTGGCAATAAGACAGCCAGATAATTGCTGCGTTTGACGTTTTTGAAAATTCATTTTTTTGGCATCATTTTGCTGTGGTCCCAAAAGTGTCTTCGATTTGCAAGCGAATTGCCAAAGGTTCAGCTAGAAGATTCACAGGGAGAGTCACAGGAAAAGCAACAGGGGGAGGGAAAATTAGAGGGAGGGGCTAAGGCAATGGCAATGGCAATGACATTTGTGTAAAGTATCTTTAAGTATAAGTTGTATCTGTTCGACACAAGTTCTACAACGCCTTCTTTCTTTATACCCGAGCGACAGCCAATGTTTTCTATTTATAACATTTTTTTTCTTTTATTTTATATATATATTTTTTTTTTTTTGGCCTTGGCAATGCGTTGGCGTTTGCGCTGTCGTTGGCGCTGTCCTAATGCAAAAATCAAATTGAATGAAAACAAAAACAAGTGCGAATAGTTATCTTAGGAATACCGAATATAGAATACCCACACATACTAGATACGAGTTTCAGTTAAGGTAACTAAATGAATATTCAGAGTAGGATGATGATCCTAGAAGTTTAGAACAGTCAGATGATCTCTAGATTTTGCGATGCCCTTTATAACAATCAGATAGATTATATGTTTGCTATAGGGTAATCTGAAACATTTTGTTATCCTGTGTGTTATCATTTGAATGTGATGCCTTGGCAACCGAAGGATCTAGGTTAGGGTATCAACAACCAATATAAAAAGCTAAGCATCAAGAGATTTACTTACGACAATTTTACTTTTCTACCAAAGACAAATTCTTTTTTCTTGTTTTGTGTGTGTTCCTTTGCCTGGGGGCAGCCCAGCTCGAAATGGTTTTCCCTTTCTTCCTTGTACTTTTCTCTTGAGTCCTGTCTGTTGATATATATGCGTGTCGTAACACAACTAGCTGGGCCATAAAAAATCAATAATCCTCTTTACACTAGACCAATAAACAAGTAGCTGCAGCTGAAGCACAGTGACCACACGACGAATCTACAGAGGTGGAAGGACTTATGCAAATGACTTCGGAACCCATCATACTAAAGCGTTGAAGAGTAGATATTTTTAATTGCTCTAAAGAGCTGACTAACAGTTACTAGCAGCAAGGAGTTAGTATGTGGTACTAACTATGCCAATGCCACACACAACACAGCACAACCACAAGCACACACCTACATCCTTATCCACATCCTTATCCACATACATTCATTCAGAGACAGCTTCGTATATCAGCATAGCGCACATATTAAATTACTTGTGTCCGGGGGCTCTTAACGAGCTGTATGGCATAATATGAGGCCGATTTATACTCTTTGGTGGCATTTGCTGGAGGGGGAGAATATATATATATGTATGTGTGTGTCTGTGTATGTATGTATGTGCGTTGCCTCTTTAAACAAAACCACTAAATCTATGTAAAAGCCGTATATATTCTAACATATCCTTGCTACTGTGTATTGCCATGTGGTTATTGTGTGGGTTGCCTATTTAAACACTTACGCACACACACACACACACACACACACACACACACACACACACACATAGGCATATAGAGGACTCAGCAACGCAAAGCTAAATAAACAATCGGAGACACAAAATATTAAAAAGATGACGACAAATGGGGGAGTCGTAACCCCCAGGACTAACTGAGCCTCAGGTTTTATGTGTTCAGACGTCGCACGATGAAGCACGGATTTGTTAACGCACGCACAATTACATTCGCCTAATATCCTGCGAAAGCACAACCATTCAACCACCGAAAAGCACACACATTCATTTAAAGGCAAATACACAGACAGAAATGAAGGCGAAAAGGACACTCACTTGGTACTACGTTAAGCTTAACGCACATAATCTTCATGTCACTAAGCTCACCATAGTTTTAACACTTCTTCTTCTTCTATATCTTCTTCTTCTGTTCCTGTTTCTGCTTATGCTGCTGTGGTTGGTACACAGTTTACCCACAGGACTAACAGGACTGACAGAATTCACTGCTACCGATAGCAGTATGAATGTCGATGCTATTGATGTTGATGCCGATGTTACTGATGATGCTGAGGATGCGGCTACAGCAGTTGCCTCATTTGCCTTTATCGTTCCCTGGTGGCGCCAGGTGCTCTGGACCATACTCTTTGGGGGGATGGTCATTGTTGCAACTGGCGGTAACCTAATTGTCGTTTGGATTGTCCTCACCACAAAACGTATGCGCACTGTAACCAACTATTTTATAGGTGAGTGTAACCATTGCGTATACGCAATATACTCAATATTACTCATATGCAATGTATACAATTTAATAAACAACTTTTTATACTCTGTTCCCCTTTATTTCATTTGTTGTCGATGTAACATTTAAAGATACCCTAAAAGGTTTTTTAATTAAAGCCTTTCAGAGCACGTGCTACAGCACAAATATTAGAATTATTATGCTTATACACACACACACATATATACAACGCACACACATATATATATATAAAATAAATGGCTTTTGGTTGCTGTTTTTCAGTGCTTTTCAGTGCCACTTTTCCAGTCCAACAACACTTTTTATACGCACCAAAGCACTTTGTTCTGAGTTGCAAGTGTTGCTTGTAGCTTGTTGAAATTTATAAACTTGGAATTACTTGACAGTTTTATAACCTACAAGAGAACCTACATTAAGTGCACCTCTCTCGCCACTTCAGTCATTAATAATCAATTGCTATAACAGTTTTTTAATTAGTAAAATATTATTTTTATACAGTCCTAACTATGTATCCTTGGGCTGTGCCATAATCAACCAATGTTTGAAATCTAAAGTCTGTTTATAAATTTGTAAACTTTTATTTCATATCCCTAATAGTCAGTTTACAGTCTATTATACTAGATATAATTAAATATTTATAGCAAAGGGCTGAGCAATTGTTTGGCGTATTGGCTCTTTACATAAAATAAAGAAAGTATTGCTTTTTATATGCTTGATTTATTTAGGAATAATAGTTGGAAAAAGTTAAATAATATATTATGTTTTTAAATAATGTTGGATTCAGTTTAGTTAATAAAGCCATCGATCCAACCTCTATAAGAAATGACTTTGGTGTATGCAACATTAGGACCAGTTTCGCAACCTCCGGGGGATCCATAGGAAACTATGCCAATTTGCTTTCCCTCGGCAACCAATCCACCGCCAGAATCACCATAGCAAGGAGATATTCTACTGACGGTATCAGTGCATAGCTGTTTGTTAGTGATATCCGGTAACACATTTTGGCACACAAGAATATCTGAGATAATTAGAGAAGCATATTGTAGTACTGACGCTACACCTGAGTTATCTGAGGTTTGTCCCCAGCCGTTGACCACAGCAGTATCACCCGGATTCTTAGACACGGTTCCATCGTCTAGTGGAATTATGGCAATGTAAGAATTACTTGGCAGTGCTTTGTTTAATTTGATCAGCGCAATGTCGTTCACAACAGTATTAGGGTTATAATCAGGGTGAGGAATGAACTGTATGCTTGTTCTCTTTTCCCTATATTGGCCGTAATTGACGGAACCAAACAGAGCTCTAACACCAGTTACGCTGCATATAAAATCATGCATTATTCCTTCAACTAACTTATAAAATGAACTCATAACTTACGATTGAACGCAGTGAGCAGCAGTCATCACCCACTGTGAATGTATCAAGGTACCCGTACAAAAGTGACTATCGAAAATCAAAAACTTGAAAAAAAGTTGCACAGAATATGGGAATTGACCATCCACTGCCGTTTGTCCATTGGTAACACGTCCCTCCACAGATGACATATGACGAAGAGGCAAAGCTGCGATTTTCGGAATTGGCAGAAGGCCACCGTTAACGCTGCCAGCTACTACAAGAAGAAGAGCGATTATTACTTTCATGTTAACAATTTGATTGTTTACTAAATGAAATTGCAGAATGAACAACTTATATATGCTGAAAACAAGAGCATCTTATCAAATTATATTATAGCCTTATCGGTCAAAAATAATCATCTAATATTGCGACGCCTTTAACTGATCTTCGCCATTAGCTAAAACCCAGTTTACGTTTAGTTAAGAATGTTTGGCCATTTGCTATCTACGAAACCCATTTTCTATGAGTGCTACCTGGGTTTATAGTGAATCATTTGTTTATGGATCCAAAACAAAAAAAATTATTTTTACTTTTCTTCTTTGTCTACAATCATAAAAATTGACAACAAAGGCATTTAGAATATATAGACGCTATATATAGACAATTTGTATTATTTATAATTAATTGCAATTAATATTTTATATATTAATTATTTAAAAATATAAATATCAATTTATTTCTCTACTTTCATTCATTTAGTTGAATTTTATTAAATTAACGCCATGTTCTTTTTATCACACGCACAGTTGTATTTACTATATTATTTTATTCCATACAGTATTCATATAACACACATATATACACAATGAAAGCTATTTCGGATACGCACATACATATATACTTTATGAAAGTTATTTAAAAGCCTAAAAAGTTTTCTGTGTTTCGATTGATAATGTCATTACAGAAAGTTTTTTGTTATTTTAAGACACTTTATGTTGGGGCTTATTATGCTTTACTTTCTTCTTGTATATACACATACTTCGTTGAATGTATGTGTGTAAGTAATTGTATAACTGTAAGTTGCATTTACCGAAACTATAAAAAACAAAGCGCATAAAAATACGACCCGAATAGCAATAATAACAACAATGACAAGCAAGAGTGCAACAACTAACCCTGGCCAGATGCTGTCAGCTGACTGCCTTCCGACAATTGTCAAACACTCACACCAAGCACACGCACAAACAAACAAGCAGACACATACGTACACACACATAAATATACAGTGAAAAAGAGAGTGCACAAACGAAAGGCCGCAGGCCTTATGCTTGCGCAAGTTTACAATGGAAGAGCAAAATAGTTGCACTGTCAGCCTTAATGGCGTCTAAGATTCACCCAACATAGAGATGATTGCGTGACACGACATTTAAATAATTGGACTATATATATATATATATATGTTAATTTAACAAAGTTTTATCAACAAGAGTACAATCTACTTGTGATTTTTGGCATATTATGTCAGAGCACGGTGCCATCTCTATTACGTAGTGCTTCGCAGCAGTAAAGCTGACTTTCTCGCAAATTGTCTTCTGAGCGGATGCTGTAGCTAACTGCTGTTGCATGTTCCTTGAAGCTGAAGCCCACCAGGACAGCTGTTATCTTTGGGAACTGATTATTATTATGTAAAGTGGATGCCAGGGCGACTGCGAACTGGCCACTGACAACTGGCGACTCTCCACTGACAACAGGCGACTGGCTAGTGGCGACAGGCGACTGGGGGCCATTACAAAAATTTACATTTATAAGTACACATTGGCAATTACTATTACAGGTAACAAAGTTGAACGATTCATAATTAAAGCAAGGTAAATTTAACAACTTCCAACAAAGGGAACCAGAAAAGGAGAATGAGATTGGTGGGTAGAGTGAAATAACACCTTTGATAATACGTAGAACATGATTTGAATTAATACTTCTGTCAATTGTTATTATTTTTATTTCTTATTCCCCTTGCCTTTTGCAAAAAGTAAGAAACTTGTACTCGGGTGTACCCGATTAGAAGAACCCCGTTTACCCACATACACAGACATATATACATATATACACAGCTCTATAGCACTGTAAACTGTTGCGCGTATTTTTTAGAGCACCCGCCTAATGATATAAAGCTTATATATAACATATTCATTGTTTATATATAACTTGTATATACTTAATGTTGAATTACTTTCGTCTTTTTTATATTCAAATATATATATATATATAACATGTAAGCAACGGGAAAATAGGTTTTTTTGTTATTTCATAACTTTGTTTGGCTATAACTCTGGTGAATATGGTCCCATTTCAAAAGAATATACATTATTGGAGTCCTGAGCCTTAGTCCTGTCAGTTTCAATTGGTTTCATTTTATCAAAATTTTTCGTGTTTTTTTTTTCGAGAAAAAAATGACACTTTTTCCACTTAAATTAGCCCTAATTCTGCCAACTTTGGTCCGATTTAAAAAAAATAAACTTTTTTAAAGTCCTGGGACTTATTCCTGTTGAATGCAATTGGTTTTATTCAAATCTAAGTCATTGAAAATTTTTGAATTTTTTTTTTTTTTTTTTTTTTTTTTTCTTTTGATAAAATTGGAAAAAGTAAAAAAAAAATTATTTTGGTTTTTGCTATTTTTTTATGCTTTATTTTCCTTTGACAAAATTCGGAAAAATTAAAAAAAATTAATTTTTGTTTCTTTGTTAATTTTTGATGCCAAACATTAGTACTGCTCCTTACGATTTACTATTTAAGTAATAGATATATCTTTGGCAACTATTTGTGATCCTCTTCATAGCCTCTACAACCATCACAGTATTCTACCGTTAAATGATATATCAACAATAAATCCTGCGAAAAGGATACTACATAGAGCGGTTACACCCTATTACAGGTTTCATACTTATTTTGAATTAATTAAAAGAACAGCCAAATCGATATACAACTACGTGGTCAGCTATAAGCATTAAGCTGGAGGCAACATACTTTTGGCCAAGGGCGAATAAGTCAGGTCGTTAGCCAAATGGGACAAGTCTCTGTTGTTGCTGTCATTGTTGATGGCGTCTACGCCCAAACAGCTACAAGTCCCAAAGCCTAAAAGAACATTTTTGTGTTCTTTTTTTATTGTTTTATTGTTCTTGTTGTGGCTCTTAGTACAGGTATTGGTCTTAGTTTACTGTTGTTGTATTTTAAATTGGTAAATCGGTTGTGTTTAAATAGTAAATAAATATGGTATAAGCTATCATCAATCGACTCATATCCGTATTCTAATAGCAATCCAATGCTGTCTCTTTTATTCGTTCATCGAGATTTGAATGGAAAACACTTGTTTTTCCTGGTTAGAAGAGCCTGAGATAGGTGAATATGGATATTTTCATAGGGTTAGGTATATATTGAAGTCGCCTACACTTCAGTGTCGTAACTGTATAATGCTTATTTATCTGCATAGATAATGAAAGCAAAACAATAGACAAAAACATCACAGAAAATGAACGTTATAATAAAAATAATGATAATAAGAATAATAGTAATAATAATAATAATAATAAAAAGTTTTATTTTGTTTTGTGCTGATTTAAGCATGGCTTTCAGTGTGATTCATTGGCAAGTAAATAAAATGTGTGCCAAGTAATAAATGATTTCAGCAAACAAACACACACACATATACATACAGATGCATACCTATACATACAGAATGTAGGCAAAAGAGAGATGCAAGCAATGGCTACCCAAAATGGCTACCACTTCAATTTTCAGTCTCCATTTAATTATGCCAAGGCGCGCGTCTAGGCTTTTAAAGTGTCTTCTCTGCTGCTCTACTCTGTGTTACCTTTGCTCTTTTATAGTTCACTCCACTTGCTGCTTGTCCTCATTTCTTTTTTTTATTCTTACTTTTTTATTAATTATAAATGTACAACACATAAATAAACAAAAGCCAAAAAACAAAGTTGCCAAAGAACTTGTTCTCGTTCGCATGTGGCCGAAAAAAGCAAAAAAGAAAAACAAAAAGCAAATAAAAAAACCCAACGAAATGTACCTGCTACCTTTTTAATACCCTTACAGGTTTACTTGGATATTTTAATTTTAATTAACAAGTAGAAACAGTACTCATATTCAATAAGTTGAAATATAAATAAAACAATTCAAATAACTTTTGATTTATATTTGAAATTATATATATAAATGTATATACATATAATACATAGGGTATTTTAAATTCGTATGGAGGCTACTTTGTGATCTTTGTTTATGTTTTTGTTTGAATAATTTAAGGGCCGAGTGCGATTGTTTGTTGATAAATTGTTGGCTTTGCCACATAATTTGTTGATTTTAGACACGTTTAATGCTGATAAGCGTAATTCTAAAGTATCTTATATATAATGTTATCTGTATATGTCTATATATATGATTTCAGTGAATCTCTCGATAGCGGATGCCATGGTCTCCAGCCTGAATGTTACCTTCAACTATTACTATATGCTGGACAATGATTGGCCCTTTGGCGAGCTCTACTGCAAGGTCTCTCAGTTCATTGCCATGTTGAGTATATGTGCTTCAGTCTTCACTCTTATGGCCATATCCATCGACAGGTGAGTTGACAATCAACCCTTACATACCTATGTATAAGTTATGTGAACCATTTTGGCTGCTGTGATTTTGCTGCAGTGAACCCTTATCAATCCTTTGGCATCTTATGAATCCAATAACAAAAACTGTTCAATTTCATATGAAATTCATATACAAAGGAGTACAAGTATCTATGTTATCCTTGGCTTTTCATATTTTATTGCTGCAAGCATATACAAAGCTTGTCAATACCTTGGCCGAAAACAAAAATCAGTCAAAAGGGTAAACCAATTGTGGGCCCAAAAGCTCTATTGTCTAAGCCATACTCTTGGCTTTCCTAAACTGCAATCCCAAGCTAAAAATAAAGTATTTCATCTGTAGTTTACTGTAAACTGAGGGCAGCTTAACTGTGGGAGTATCTGTGTATATGTGTGTATTTTTATATCAAGTAACTAGTCAGGCAAACTCAACTGTCAAACGTTCATATTATGGGTTAAGGAAAGCTAAGCCTTGGGTCAAAATTAAATTCAGATATTTTATAAATAGCAATCGAAATATATATGTACATAATAATATATGCAGGATATCTTTTCTAACAAAAGATTGGCCTTATAAATATGGTTATCAATTTTATTCAAACAGCACCACATCAAGTAGATCTAATGTGTTTCTGCTCGGAAGCTTCACTGTGGTCAGCCTCATATTTTGTTGCAAACTTAAATTAATTAACGTTACTCTAAAGTTTACTATGTTCGCTACTCAGTGAGGTATATTTATGCCAGTTAAAAATTTCATATAAAAAACGCTTTATTTTTGTTGGTTATCCTTACATTTTTGTAGGGCCAATTTGGTTTATGACCTTTTGCGGAATACTCATTGAAAGTGCAGTACGCCGTAAATTTTAACAGTTCGAAATAAGGTGGCAGCTAGTCGACTATCAGATACACTTCAGATAAAATTGTATAGCAGCAGAAGTATTTGCTTGGTGTAGTCCATGTGTTAAGGACTTTTCCATACACAGAGTGCCTGCTGCAAGGATGTTGATAAAATATCAGCTCAATTAGTCTGTGATTGATTCCTTTTAGTACGCAGGAGTACCTTCTGGCGCACTTACTTACCTTTGATTTACTTCATAGCAGAGAGAGAGAGAGATACTGTATGCTCTGGCTCCTTTTTTCAGATACGTGGCAATTATGAAGCCACTTCAACCTCGGATGAGCAAGCGCCGCAATTTAGGCATCGCTGCAGTCATATGGATTTGCTCCACGCTCATATCCTGCCCCATGCTGCTCTTCTTTAAAACGGAGGAGGTAATGAAATTCGTTAATTTTAAGTATTCTTTTATTTACTATAACTGTAAGTGAATCTGTTCTTTAGGTATTTGGACCATTGGAGAGCGATTCGCGTGTCGTGTGCTTTCCAGAGTGGCCAGATGGCTCAACGAATCACTCCAAGCAGGAGCATCTGTAAGTATCCTTGTGTAGCGCCGTATGGGAGTAAAATGTGTGCAGCATTTTGTTGCATGATTTGTGCTATAAATCAGCAAATCAGATAAACTGTGTGTGGACTCTAACGCTATCAGATTATCATAGAGACAATGCTTAGCACGTCACACAGGACATAAAAAGGACACATACAGCTAAGTCAAGCTATGCCATAAAATGCAGCTAATACACAAGCCACACACACAGGGAAAGAAAAAGAGACATACATAGAGAGAGACAGAGATATACAGTATCATGTCCTGAAGGAAAGAGGAAGGCCCTCTGTAAGCGTCTAGGATGACAATTTGAAAGCAAATATGTGCAACGAAGCTCGTTCAATGGTTTTCTGTCACGCGAGAGGCCATTAAATTTACTCGTTGGTGTGACTAATAAAAAGGGAAGAAGAAACAAAAGAGAAGAAAGAATTGCAACTTTTTATCTACATATATTTATCTATATACTAAAACAAAAGAGATAAGCATTAAAAGCCAATGCATTATGCACTACAAATGTTTAATTAATTGCACGTAAAATAAATACCACTCCTTTACCGTAGCTACAAATATTTTAGCAAAGACTCAAACCCCGAGCGTGGCTGAAAGTCAGCTTAAAAATATATTTAGGACTTCCTAGAATTCCGTTATTATACGGAATATGGCTAGAAAATTAAGACTAATACCTTAATATTTTTATTTAGAGACTATAACTGTTTATCTATTATCCTTATTTATTCCTTTTAGATACAACATTCTCATCATTATTCTTACATATTTTCTGCCCATTGTCTCAATGACTGTCACCTATTCGCGTGTGGGCATTGAGCTGTGGGGTTCCAAAACGATTGGCGAGTATACGCCCAGGCAAGTGGAGAATGTGCGTAGCAAGCGTCGTGTAAGTCATTAACAGAGCATTTAACATTTACATTTCACATTTCACATTTAACATTTCATTAATATTTACTTATTTTTTTATATGCTGTGCCTATTAAGATACTTTAATTTTTCCACTTAGGTGGTCAAAATGATGATTGTTGTTGTGCTCATCTTTGGCGTCTGTTGGCTGCCCTTCCACACCTACTTTATTGTTACATCCTGTTATCCTGCCATCACCGAAGCACCTTTCATTCAGGAACTGTATCTGGTTATCTATTGGCTGGCAATGAGCAATTCAATGTACAATCCGATTATATACTGTTGGATGAACTCACGGTAAGTTCACACACACAAACTTGTATTTGCTGCTTCTAACTCATGGGCCCCCTCCTCTTCTGTTCCTATCTCTGATCTCTCTCCAGTGTTCTAAGTAAATTATGTAATTTGCGGTTGAATTAGCCTCGAGTACATTAAGTGCAGTTAAAGGCAATGCCTTTCCCTTTGACACTATTTCACCCACCACCCACTCACAGTCACTTACTTAGTTACTCACTTACTCAGTTAGTTGGTAAGCTTATTGGCCGGAAATGAGATTCTTCGACATCATCATCATCATTATTATAACCATCATCATTAGCATTAGAACTAACATTAGCGTTAATGATCTCGTTTTCATTTAATAGCTCGTTAATACATAATTATTATTTGGATACGAGGGCAGTTTAGTTTCTATCAATATCTGTTCCCAACATCACCTTAAAACTGTTCTCAGATGTTATTAACATAATAGAGCACTTAACAGAGACTTAAAAAAGTCAAAAATATTTAATATAGATATCTGTCTGAGCTATAAAGAATATGTGCGTATATCCTTCGTTTCCAGTGAGACAGAAAAAGACAAGAGAGTGAATCAGAATTAAAGGATAAATTGAACAATGTCAAGTTGAATTTAAGGCACAATCTACATTGCAAATTCGCAGGTTATGTCAAACCTTATGCATAAATTCAACCTCGTTCCAAGCCGCGAGTATATACCACAAAAAAACAGACGTACATGTTCACACACTCACACAGATGGAAAGTAACTCCTTGATACAACAGTGTCTGTTTCGCTTCTGACTGTTGATGTTTTCGCGTCAGTGTGCCATATCCTTTTTAAGGGGGGTGGGAGGTAAGGAAGTGTAACTGATTGCAATTAATTTGGCCCAGTCAACATGCGAATGACTGTTGCCATCGACATCCTCATCGACATCGGCATCGGCAACGGCATCGGCATCGGCCTCGGCATCGACATCGACTTCCAGAATGTAATGAACAGCAGGGGCTATATGGAAACTGGGTGTGTATGGAAATGGTATTGCGACGCTTGGTGGTTCAATGTCTAGTGTCCTGTAGCTTAACGTTCTACATACAACTTTAACACCAACACGTAAAACTACTCGCTAGCCTCTGTCTTTGGCCCTGCTTTCAATGATCTCTTGCCCCAACGCTTCTCCCTGGTTACTGCTTGTTGGCTGCAATCCGACAACGCCTTTACGTAAATGATGAAGGTGTTTTATATTATTGCAAGCAGCTCGTCAATAAGTTGTCCTTCTTTGCCAGTGGAATCCAAGAAATTTTTATATTCGTACACTGAAATGCACTTTGACATATTTTAAGGATACTCTAAGGATAACCCAATTTACTATAGATAGAAGATTAAGACTGACTATCTATTGTTGCTTAGAGATTACCTCGCAATAGGTGCAACTTCTTTAATAAAATTCATTCCATCTGCTGCTGCAGCTGCCTCCTGGGGCGCATTACATCTTCCACTGAGTCAATATGCTTTAATGAGTTGTCAGTTGTCATCTTTCGTTCGTGGCTATTACGTGTGCAAGCAAATACAATCTATTTATTATTCCATTTCTATGTCACAGTCAAAGCTCAAGCAAAAGAAATGTAAGGGATAGTCCGGGGTTGTTTGAGGGTAACCAGGAGAAGTGAAGGAATTGTTCACTGTTTGCATTTTATGCTGGTTTGTTTTGCAGCTTCCGCTATGGCTTTAAGATGGTCTTTCGCTGGTGTCCTTTTGTGCATGTGGGAGCCGATTCGTTGAATCGACGTGATAATTTAACCTCACGCTTTTCCTGTTCTGGCTCACCGGATCATAATCGCATCAAACGCAATGGTAAGCTATCTATATATATAGCAATATTATTAATGAGTTGTGTCATGACAATTCCTCTGCCCTCCAGATACACAGAAGTCCATACTATATACCTGTCCCAGCTCACCCAAATCGCATCGTGTTTCTCATGGTGGTAAGTTTACAGCTTTATCTCTAGGCAACGGTTACTTATTCTTGTTCTATATCTTTCTTATCTTCTTTCCTTGCATTCGCTTAGGTGTGTTGCGTAACTCATTGGGTCGTCCAACTGAGAAGCTTGAACTGCCACAACGCCACTCTATGCCAGTGCAGCAAATGAACAGCAGGCAGAGACCATCGTATCAGCAGGAGTTGCAGGAACGCTGGCAACCGGAAAGAACAGTTAACAGTTCCTTACCAGAGAGTCGTACCACAAATTTAATCTCCTGACCATTGCCAGTGCAGCAAAATGCGCCACCAGAGCACATTGAAATGCAACTCGTTTCCAGCTCCAGCACCACCTATAACAATAACTATCGACGCATTAACAATGGCGTCCAAATGCCCCAACAACCCATAGCAGCTGACGATAGGACCTGGCTTTAAGTAGTATGAACTTGTTAAAGTTGATGTCAGTTTGGAATTATTAGAAAAACTGCCAGCTTTATATAAACATGTTAACTTTAATAAGCAGTTAGTTTAATTGGACAGCTTTAAAACCTGGCTTTAAATTGCTTTCCATTTGAATGTTAAATAGTCTCAACTTGTCAGATTTATCATAGTTTCTAACTATTCGATAAATTGCTCGTTTCGAAATTCAAACAGATTGTGGGTCTGTTAGAGAGCTAACAGCAGCTTAACAGCAACATGTTAACTTTAACAAGTAACTGTTAAAAATAATTTAAATGTTACCCTAAAACCATACTCAATGTAAATTTAGTTAATAATCTAAATGTGAAATGTGAACTGCAACTGAATATGTTATAGTTAGTTAGCAGCTAGTTAATACTCAACTATATATACAATAAGTTAGCTTAGGCTGTTTAAGTTTAAGCTTAACTTTTATCCTTACATCTTCATATCAAGCCATTAGATCTTGCGGGATTCTTCTCACTAAATGTTCAATGAATATTATTTTATTTATAATAATACTAAGTTAAAAAACAATCTGCTTTATCTTTAACATATATACAGAGAGTATATATATTATATATATACATATACATATATATGTGTATAAGTATAGTACTATAAATGTTGGTTTGTGTTGTATTCAAAGTTCCAACTTGGCCGAAAACAAGTGAAGACTTTTATAACTTCATCTTAAAATATTGTATATAAGTTTCAAAGTACCTTTAAAAGTATTTAATTGTAAATGCTATATTTATTTAAATTCTATCCTGATTTTGTATATAGTATAATCAATTATATATATATATATATATATATATACTTATTATTTAAGTGCTTCAATTCTGTATTCTTAAGCATGAAATATAATGAATAAAGCGTTTTACTCGAATAACTAAATATATTTTTTATAAGAAATACTTTAAACTGACCATAACCCAAATCAGATAGGAAAAGAGTATCTGTTAGTCGACTACGGTCTATAACTGTTCCCTTGTTCTTTGGCAAGAAAGAGCAAAGGATGGGGAGAAAAAACAGCAGCTTCAGAAGCAACAGATTGATGAAATCCCAATCCATTAGCTAACACTTGGCATGTGGCATGTGGTGTATGACGTGTGGCATGTGGCGTCTAGGTGAGTCTGGCATAACTAACCTCGCTTCAGGGCAACCTAAAGCACATCCAACAACAGCAACAAGAAAGAGCTGAAAAATTATATGGAAATATATATAAATAAAGCCGCCAATGCTAAGTATGAGCCATGAAGTGTTCTGGCAAGAGCAAATCAGCAATGTTGCATAAACAGAGTTTATAGCGCACACACCCATACAAACATATACCCAAATAACATCTCCGGTTTGTGTGTTGTTGTATTAATTTTTCATAAGTAACAATTTTCGAGAGAAAATTGCATTTCACTTTATTTGCCTTATCAGCTTTTCTCTTTCACTGTAAATATATATATATTTATATATATATATATACATACATATATATATATATATATATATATATGTATGATATTTGCGTGGGTATATAAAATGTGTGCTAAAGTAATTGAGCAGCTGCGCGCCTACTTACGTGCCAGGAAATCTCGCGTCTTCTCCCCTTTCAAATCGCCTGAGGCTCGCGCTAGTAATATTTCCATAGATGCGCGCCATCCTGGGCCCAAACCTTCCCATAGCGCTTATCCACCGTTAACTCACCCTTAATTCTTGAATTCTTATGAAATTCCACTTTGTAGGTAAAATTAGTAAGAGCACACATAAAGTTATATATACCCAAGCCTAAGCTGTGCAGAAACTTAAGTCTTGAGTTGACATTAACATTGAATTGAAATTGCATGTCAAAACATGTTTGCAGTGAGCATATATAACAGTACATTAATAATAAAATGACAGATTTACTGTTATTATACATTTATGAAACTGATTGATTAATTAGTTCCAAGAAACAGCAGTAGTTTCATTTGATTCGTCTGCGTTTTACCTTTTTCCATTGTCAAATTACAGTTTTAATTAGACAGTTTATCAGGCACATTGAAAAGGAGATACATATTAATTATTATACATATAAAAATTACTACATATAAAAATAAACTATAAATTTTCATATTTTGGTATTTTGTATATTTAATATATAATGACTACAAAAAATGAATTGATATATTCCAGCAGTAGTGTCTGGCTTCTATCCATTTGTATCCGACATCCCATCCATTCAATACACTCATTGTATGGCGTAAGGACCAAACCAGAAGGCAAGTTGCCTGTTCATGGCACAATTCGTTGCCTACTTTGCAGCGCAAGGTAAGTATACAACAAATGTGTGTTATGTGTGTGTGGCATATAGCGGAAGAAGGTAACAAGTAAAACTTTAGTGAGTACAGCAAAAAAGTCGAAAAGTGCACACTTTTTTTTTTTTTTTTGTAAAAACAATCGACGGTTATATTAACTTCCGAGCAACCATAGAAAATTTACAGAAACACATCCTCTATAGCTTAATACTTATCGAAAGTCACAATTATGGCATGCGCTACCAACGCACTCACACTTGACATACAAGCATATCCATATAGAGCACATAAAAAGAGAGTATATGGAGACCGCGGCTGTGGTTGTGGCCAGACAGCAGCTATAATTGAATCCTTTGATATGCATACGTTGAACAGCGCCATAGCCGATATGCTACCATGTGCCAAACCCTTAAAACCACTTAACCACCCAACCACTGATCCACTGAACCACCAAGTAAATTATATATTAAGCGAAAAAAAAATGCAAAGCAATTTGCTGCAGGGGCTCTTGTGAGGGAAACTTTGTTTCTTGTTGTTATTGGATGTTGTTAATAGCCCCCTTTGGCTTTGGAAAAAGGTAAAAGGGGGCTATTGGATTTGTAAAATATCGAAAAATATGTAACAGGTATATATCTACATATATATATATATATATATACTGCTTTCTTTTACTGACCAAAGCTATTGGAAAGGCAGAATCAAAGCCACAGCGTGGCCCATAGCCCAGTAATCCATTGGCCGTGTCCTCTGCATTTATTTGCGACCAATTGCAGCAGAGAGGAATAGAGGGCATATGCTTGCAGGGATTGCTTGTTACTAGATGCTGGAAGCTGCTTAAAGTCCCACCAGGCTCAGTGTTTTATTGGGCAACAACTGGGCTTAACTAAAATCAATTGCATTAAATTAAGTTAGATGTGATTGTTGTCCTTGTAGTTCTTGCACGTGAGCAGCTTGCAGGATAATAAGATATTATCCACAGAGCATTTTCTTTCTGTTCAACAGGTAACAGGGGACAGAGAGAGCTGGTGCTAAAGTATACTCAAACTACCCTAAACCTCACATTATAAATTAAAGGAAGGATTATCCTTGCGTTGGTCGAGTAATCATTGTGAAACATTGGGAATTATATTACAATTTGGCTTTTATTGGAAACATAAAGAGAAAACCAACTAATCATAGAAAGGATTACATTGGATTTCTTTTTACTTATTTTAGTATAAAATATTTAAAATACTTTGCAGAATGTACAGTAAATACACACAGGAAGAAAGTTCACAAGGAAAAAGATTTGGATGGGATATATACAAAGAGTTATACACTATTTATGGTCAGTGTTTCCGGTGTGTCTGCCTGATGACCTTTAGATAATGTATCAGATGTTCGCCAAGATTTGGCTTGATATAAAAAATGAATTGTGTTTGACGTTGCGCATGTTGTTGCTGATCCTGATCTTGATCATGATCCACATTGCTAAGCTGCAACAGATCACTAACTGAGTCATTGCTAAAGATATGCAGGCGGGATGAATTCAGAAAGCTTATAATCCGTTCATTCGTATACTGTAATTGCTGCAAGTAAAGTAGAGTTAAGTATAAGAATTAATTAAATTAGATTGGATGAATGTTTGCTTACGCCTTCAAAATCATTAGCTTGCTCGGGCTTAGGACTTAAGTAGAGCTTAGAGGCATCATCGCGATCAACCAGCAGCTCCAGCTTATGCACTGGTGATAAAAAGCGCAGCTCATCGGTATCCAATTCCATAATAGCCAGTACCGTGGAGGTAACAAACAGCAACGCTGAATGCATTCGTTCGTGCGACAACAGCGTGATCTCCTGGAAGAAGAGGATCTGATCGTTGCAGAGCTGCTCCGGCAGATAGCGCCAGATGCGGTAGGAGCTGGCATGAAGGGCCATATTACGGGTCACACTGGGTTCCACCTGTGTTGGCATCGCATTGAACCCTACAGTATGTAGCACCCCCTGACCAGTCAGCGCCAGCATTTCAGCTGCGCCGCTAATGGGCTTGGTTAATGCGCCTACAATGCCTTTCGTCAGACCCGTTATAACACCCACAGAGGTGCGTGCCTCCAGTGTATGATGTGCCAATCCACCCACGGCACCGAGCAAGCTAATGCCAAAGCCAGTCAATCCCTGTGCTAAACCATCCGCAAAGCCTTGAGGACGTGCACGTCGTCGAGCCTCCGTTAACTCAATATGCTCCGAATCAAGCGTGAGTCTGTCCAAATTGCGCGCCACAGAACTTGCTAATTTAGTCACCGAATTCACTGTGCCCGCGGTCACATTGCGCAACAGCGAGGCGGAGCCCTGGGTGACACCGACCAGAAAGCCCCAAGGTCCACGGAAGAGACCCTGCACAGGCATAGAGATAAAATCACGCAAACCTGTGCTAAAAGAACGTGCCAGGCCACTGGGACTTCCCAATATTTCAAGTGAACCAACCACCCAACCTGCACCAAAGATGGCACCGCTGAGATAGTGCAAACCCAAGGATTGGCCAAATCTTAGGGGCACAGTCAGAATCTGTTGACGCTCATATCGGGAGAAAGACAACGGCGAGTGATCCAACGCAATATAAAGCCGGGAAGACGTATGCACCGATAATAACAAACTTAGCGGCTCCACAACAAAGCTATTAAGACGCAGTGGCTCCGCTATATACAATGCTTGGGCAACCACTTCCATGGGCAGCAGACTTTGACCCAACTGCAGCTCTAACCGTTTTTGTTCAAGCTGCGGCGTGTAGACACAATTAGAAGGCTCGCACTCCACCAGCGTGTCCAGCAGCTGATTCAGATACGCATCTTCAATGTAGACACGCAGCGGCTGCAGCTTACAGCGCACGGCCTGCAGATGAAGCTCATCCTGATAAAAAATAAAACTTAGCTCGGAGACAACTGAACTACTTTCCGGCTGCTTTTTCGTTGACTCGTAGAGTGCGTTCAGTGCATAGACCTGTGGTAGGCACTTGTTGCGCTTGTATAGCTGCTGGGCGCAGAGAAGCACAGGGAAGTCATATTTGCCACTGGAATAGAGTTGATTATCTATTTGAAGATTGGGCAGTTGCAGATGCAGCATACGCTGCTCGTTGTCGTTCAGGTCATCATAGGCCAACATCACATCATCTGCATAAATATTGCAGACTTCGGTCTTCAGGTAATCATTCATTCGATCATTCGTCTGCAGGCTGAGGACAAAGGATTTCATGAACAAACGCAGCGAGATACGTTGATGCACTGCTTCACATTCCTGCTGAAAGTGTATGCAATCATCGTACATTACATTAACATCTGCTGAATGGGGTTCAACCGTTTCATCTACAATTTTTAGTGACTCGAAGACCAGTGGCTGAACTTCGGGTTCTGTGACTTCAGTCGTCATGGACTTCAGCTCGGGTTTCATATCGGAGTTACTGACAAACTTCGTCTCGGATTGGTTCGCAAGAGTCAACTCGGGTTTCCAATCAAGTTCCATCTCCAGTTTTGTCTCAACTTGCGTCTCGGCTTGCGGCAAGGTGGTCAAATCGGGTTGCTCATTAGGTTTTATTTGATTTTCTGTCTCCGGTTTTATAAGACGTGATCGCAGATCTTTCACCGAAAACTCCTGCTGCTGTGCTATATAGTAAATGTTGAAATTTATCACACGATGCTTATCACAGATAACCACTTTGATGTCACCATGGTTAGGTACATGCATAAATTTATTAAACGTTTTATCCGTTCTAATGGGTTTCGACCAGGCTATTTTCTTTTTTCCTGAAACCACTTTATCTGCAAAGGATGTAAAGAGAATTAAAAGGTTGTAGGATATAGTTAATTCTCGGTATTTACCATTGTAAACAGCCAGCGATAGATTGCACATGGTGAAATCCACATCGGGAAAGTTGGCATACATCTTAGGTGGAGTATAGTAGCAATTGCTGCGTGCTGCAACCAGTTGATTCCACTCAAAATGCTTCCCCTCAAACTCGGAACTGGTGCAGGTCACATGACTGTTGCCAGAGGCACTGGTCTGTGCCACAATAAATCTAACATTGGTATTATTGCTTATCAATATGGCTGGAGCGGTGTCCTTAAACACGTTTAGATAGTAGATATTATCCTTCTCAATGAGCGTTATCATTAGGGGTATGGAAAGGCTGCCATGCTGTAGGCTGAAGCAGCGGCGTGTAAAAGGCATTGCTAGTGGAATCGGTATGGAAATGTCTTGGCTGCCTGGGAGAGCAAAGCATACAAAGTATACAAAAGCTGTATCACTGTTATGCTTCATCTTACGTGCGTTCAGATCATGGAACAGTTCTAGGGTAGCCCCAATGCTTTTAAAATAAAGAAGGAGCAAGATTAGCAGAGAAACTCTACTAGAGCTAAATATATAATGGTGGCTACTTACGAATTATCTTTGGACTTAATGGATAGGCAATTGCGTATCCTTTTTGCCAAATCCAAAGCTTGCACATCGCTGCGGCAGGAGTTTTCTTTGTGATCCAGAGTAAGGGGCAGAACATGAAGCGAAATATTTGTGAAATTGGCGAGTATAAACTTGGAGCGTAACTTAAAAATACGCCTTCCATTCTCCACTTTATACTCTAGCATTAGACGAAGGACTTCCTCACTGCGTATGATAACAATGTCCACATAGGAATTGGAGCGCAGCATCAAGTAACGCCCCAAGTCGTTTGACTGCGTGTGCTGCTGGTCAACGCAGACAGGCGTCGAGGCAATCCAACTGCTGCCATAAGATATATCGATAGTAAAGTGGCAACAGAGCTCTGGCAACATCTCTAAGCAGTTGGCATTTAACTGATATCGCGTTTCCTGATTGAGCTTGTGGCATAAGCTGACGTCCAGACCACTGGCATTGATGAATATGCCCCAAGCAGCTACCTCTAGGCTCATGGTGCAGGAAAACTGTTCACGTCTTGGCTGTTCTCTATATTCCACATCGAAAGCATTGAGTAGCTTACAGCAACGTTGCACATGCAACTCCTCCGCATCATTCAGAGGCCATTTGCTGACTGGGCGTTGATTCAAGTTATGCAGCGTGTTTTCTATTGTCCATACCAAAGGATCATAATGGAAGAACTTATGCCAGTCCAAGGCCTTAAGCAACAGCGTGAAGTCTTTTCTGGAAGCATTCCCAAGGGGACATCTAAAAAATTGAGGAATCTTATTAGGCAAAGGATTTAATTGGCATACGGGTATTATGCGTACGGGTATTCAAAGCGCACTGTGTGCTCCGTGGAGTGAGTGGCGGCTGTGTTCAGAGCTTTGCATGAACCTTCGCCGGTTATGGCTTGGCGCTTTTGACTTATGGATTCCGTGGCATGCAACTGACAGCTTAGCAGATTGCAGATCTCAAAAATTGGCCAAATGCTGATTAGTATCCTTTGTGGCTGAAAGTCATCATCCATGCACTCACAAGTCTTTACTTCCTGCGTACTTATCTCAATGTCCTCACGCAAGATTCGCACCCAAATGCTGATAAACTGCTGTGGTAGCTGTGTGGGCACCTTAACGAGCCAGGGCAGATTGTTATTTGGCTTTAAAGGGACATCTCCAGTACGTCCTTTGCCCTGTTCTGTCAACTTCAGTCTGTAACGCATATTAAAAAAAAATATGATCTACATAAAATCTAATATGGTTAGAGCTAAACGCACCTCATGGCAACCTCCGTGCTACGCTCTACGGGTTGATAGAAGGAAATGCGTTGCTTGCCCTCCAGCAAAAATCCTTTAGCGTCTGTATCTAGGTCTTTGCTTTGCTTGTCCGTTCTATGAAATTCAGCGAGTAGCTGAAACGGCACCATGCTGACCACCTCAATCTGTCCCTTGACCAGTATAAACACCTGCGTGGCCGACAGCTTGCCCTGGCTTATGGTTAGACAGTGTTTCCCTATGCGCACATGACGCACTCGCTGCTCCTCCTCGAACTTCAGCGCTACATGCACAGATTGACTGACTTCCACTTGCTTTGTGTTCCCATGTGTCATATAGAAAGTTAATTCCTGGCTGTGAAAGTCGCTATTGAAGTAATAAGGACGTAGCTCCTGTGGCGCCAGCTCAATGCGTTCACTAGTGCCGCTCTGACCGAAGCTCAGATGCAGGTGCATGCGATTAACTATGACGCACTTGGGCATCAGAGTGTGGACTCGTTGATGTTGTTGCCACATCTGTTGCCACTGCTGCTTGGAGCAGAGCAGCGTATGTATAACACTGGAGCTGCAGTTAAACCTTAGCTTGTCTAACAAAAAATTACCCGTGAACAAGTTCTCTCGCTGATTGAATCTTAGGTAGCTACTAAAGCTCACAGGCTCCATGAAATCCAACATATTGAGAAAACCATAATCCAGGCATTTGATGCGACTGCGAAACTCCAACTCCACGTTGTAGTTGTCACGCCTATAAATACATGTATGCAGTTTCAGCTCCTGCAGTTGCAGCGTGAGAAATGTCTGAGTGCACGAGTTGCCTTTCAGTTTGTATTGGCTTAGGAGCGGTGGCATCTCGTTGGATACATTTGGTTGATTGAGCAGGTTGAGTTCAATGTCTTGACAGCAGAGCAGTAGTTGTAGCTTGGGCACCATTTCAGCCTGGAAGGTGGAATCGATGCGCATGCAACCTACCAGGACTTTGGGATGCAGGATAAACTCATGATCTAGATTGCCCTTGGAGTCGCGTAATACACGATTGCTATCAATCTATAGAAAAAAAGGATAAAAAATAACTGTTTTTAAATACTATAAGAAGTAACTTACTGCTTGTATCTCTTCATCCTCATCCGTATCGAAACAGGTTCCATCGACAGTTATCAGCGACTGCAGGATGACCACACGCCAAATTGTGGCACTGATGCTGCGTTCTGGTGGCTTAAGTTGTTTACTGGTCAGCTCGGAGAGCTCAAAATCCAGGTAAGGAAGGAAGGTTTCATGCGTATCACTGAAATACTCCATGTGGCACTTGATATGTATAGGATTGTCAAGCTGAAAGACAAAGAACACAGTTATTTTCGAGGCAATCCGATGGCTATTAGCATCTTACAGGCATTGGCACTGGATAGATGTGTATGGTGCTCATTTGGCGTGGCTGTGGATAACGCCAACAGATGATGCCATAGTTCTTCTTAATAATTTGCACCTGGTAGGGCATTGGCAGCATGTTGTCGCTACTTAAATAGACAAACTGAAACGCGCCCGCTCTGAGATCATCCTGATAGAATTCTGCTTTGGATTTATGTGGCACCTTCGTGCGCACAAGCTCTGTCTGGCTGGGCTTTAATCTATAAAGTGCACCATTCAAGGCATCCGCCGGCATGGCCAACGATGGACGTTGCTGCAGATAGTGCTGCCACTTCTCCTGGACATGCGCGACAATATTATTAAAGCCTTCATGTGCGTGCCGCAGCTGCAGCACATTGAGCACGCTTACATCTGCATGCAGCACATTCAACTTAAGCGTGGCACTGATCAGTAGCTGATTAGACCAAGACTCACTCAGCAGATCAGTAGACAGACGCATGAGCAGCGGGTGCAGCAGTATCTTACTGCCAGTCTCTATGCAAAAGGAGCCCAGCGTTGACTTGATTGATGCCTTTTGAGGACATGAATTGAACTTGATGTGCGTATTAAGGTCCAAAAGAATCAGATTGCATTCGTAGTTATGCGGCAGATCATACAAGTTAATGGTGAACTTATTACAGCTTAGATGCAGTCGATCCGCATTGAAGCAGTTTATCTTCAGTTGACGCAAAGGCGTCGTATGAACCACAGGACGTGTGCTGCGTACTGCTAAGTAGGGACTCCTGGAGAGCAAGGTGTAGATACTAATGAGATCGGTAGACAACTGTATCAGGCTGGATTCACAGACGCGTAGTAAAATGGGCTTGCCCAACTCTATATCGACGTCCATGTGCTGACTGCGATCCCGTTGTGACTTCACTGTGAGAAGCGGTGCTGGTATGCCCGAGCTGCCTAGTGTGCCTGGCATTGTATCAAAGATAACTTCACTGAAAACGTGACCCAGTGACTCATCATTGGGTTGCATTTTACTGAGCTCCCTAAGCTCCGCATCTGGCTTGGCCAGGTATATATTGAAGTTAAATATGGATGCCTGCGTTTGGGTGGCAGGTAATGTATGCGTTGCTATAAAGCTGGGCTGGGAGATGGTTATAAGTAGAAGTGGCTTGAGGTACAGCTGTTCCTCCAACTGGATGACATCATAGAGCTTAAGTGCAAAGATGCCTGCCACAAAGGAAACGCTCCGTGGATACCTCCGCTTTTGGCGTTGTCTAGTATTGTTCAGTTTTTGAGACTCCAATGAAGCATATTTAAACCTATGCTTGGGCATAATGATGCCCGAGTCGCTGTTACAGGATGGCAGATACTTCTCACTTTTGGTGTCCGATCTTCTATATAGTTCCATCGCGGATTTTGTCTCAGAAACTTGTGGATACTTTCGACTGGAATTTATCGACGCTTTTGATCCCATTTCTGTCGTCAAATATGTTTGCGCCAAGATCCTATAGAGAGATAAATATATTAATATATTTTGCTGAGAAGTAATAAAGATTAGGACTATCAGTCGAAACCCACGTATTGAAATCCTGCAGGCGCTCTATGATGCAGGAAATTAGTTGCAGCTGTTGTGTGTTTAGAGTTGCTATGAAATCTGTTATGCAATTGTACTCCAGAATTTCACCAGATATGAGGAAGCTATCGTAGCTTATTGCTGGCGCATAGATAAGAATGAAATCGAAATCCTTAAAGATATCCATGTGCTCCAGCTCAGTGGCACCAGACTGGTTGTTCCATTCGAATGCTGGATTGCTATGCGTATTTGCCAGCATCATCTGCTCACGATACTTTTGTGTCTGCACCCAGTTGCCGGAGGAAAGTCCTATATTCTGTACACTCAACTCATACTGACGATCTTCAACCAGAGCGCCTGGAGTGCTTAGCATATTAAGCTCGGCTGCCTTATTAAAGATGTCCTGGCGTATAAATTGACGTACCAATGGATTCTCTACACTTGGGCGCAGCCTAATACTTTCGACCTGTGGGCGATATCAGTTAGATTATGGAGAGAGTGTATATTCCAAGGACTGACCCGTAGCAATAGCACGCTGCAACATTTCATATCCGTCTTTTGGGGTACATAGACAAAGATGCCTTTGCTATGCAGATGTACGATGGGCAGATCTTGGACAGTTGTGATGCTCTCCCTACACTGTGGCTTAGAATAAGTATTGTATTCATAGTATTGATCTTGACATATCACTTCGAACAATTCGGACTGTGAGATAACAAATTCATTGATCAATTCAATGTCCAATACCACTTCAATGGGTTGAATATCGATGAGCAATTCGGAGATTGTGTTGCGTTTCTTGTGCAGACTTCGTGCACCAATCTTGGAGTATAGATCTTGTAGATTGACTGTGGTCACAACAACACTAATTAGTGGTAAATTGCTGTTTTCCCCTAGTCTTTTTATGTGAAAACTATCCAGGTCTTGCCACTCCCTAAATACAGTCGCCTTGTAGTAGTTTAAGCTTAAATTTTCTACTTTGATGGTGAGTTTAGTGTACTCCGATTGTCGGTCCACATTCAAGAGTAGGTCTTCCATGTTCAGTACCAGCTTACGATCTTCGTGCTCATAAATACTCTCCAGCTCTAAGCAGATGCGTGGTATTGTCCACTGGCAAAAGAAGATTAAAGATGCGTTCGATTTTGGGGCTAAAAAAGGAAAATTAAGTATTGCTTCGCATTTCTATTGATTAAACATTTACCGTCCGAATTACTCGCTGGCTCTAGATCAGCATCGAGTTCCAGAAACTCCCTTAGACTTGGACGCGCATCCGCACTACCTGTATATACCTCTAGTGAGCGCCTGGGCTCCGATTGATTACAGACATTCAAAAGGCTCAGTGATTTGCAGACGGCATACAGGATTTGGTAATGTTCATGTAATAGACGGATCTGTGTATGTAATACAATGAATGCACAAAGCAGACAGGATTAGGACATGGGTATTACACTTACATGAATGCCATAGATATTAATGGGGGACATGTCAACATGGACATTGATGGAATACGTGTACGTTTCATTAAACGTATCATCCAGCTTAGAGTACTTCCGTTTGTAATGGTTGTTGTCGTATTTCGATTCACGATTCATTTTCTCTATCTCATTTTCCTTTTCTCTATCGTTCTTCTTGAGCTTATCCCAATCCTTATCCTTCTTTTCGTCTGGTGTGTTCTTAACAGATAATGCGAATGTAATGGTGCTACGTATGGGCTCAATAATCATATCACTAATGGGTCCGCGTCTAGCAGACACACAGAAGTTATTTAGTTCCATAATCCAGTTGCATTGTTCGGGAGCTTCGCGCTGTGCTGCAGTCTCATATATACAGTTGCGTATATTGCCCCGCACCACATCCCCTCCTGTGCAGGATTTAAACTTGATCTGCGGCAAGCGTATCGATGTGAATTGCACATCTGCCTCAGAGGTGCTCTCCCGCAACATAACCTCGCAGACATCGACTTTAGCCTTGGTGAGCTCCATGTATATAACCATTGTACTATAACGTTTAATAAAATTAATAAGCAAGTGATCTCCAGCGATAGGTACATCAATGGGATCCGCCTTGGCCACCTCTACATGTGGCAACGTCTTCTCATCTCGTTCCGAGCTGAAATGTATCGTCTCTGCGGGGACTGATATCTTGCGGCTATTGCTGCGTGTCAGACGACGCAGTTGATCTACACTTTGTGACTTCAGAGGTGGAATTGAGAATATGGAGGCTGAGGCTGGAGTCTCTGATTGACTGATGGCATCGCATTCCGCTATTAGATCTGTAAAACGTTAAAAAGTGTAAAGAAAGTTACACGCTGTAGAAGGAACGAATTACCATTTTCTGTGTAGGACTCGTTGGTGCTAAAGGAATTGAGGAATTGCAGCATATAAATGTCCAAAGTGAGACGAAAATTCTCCAGCCAAAGGCAGGCGACATTAGCAGCTTTTGGCTCTCCCTTATCTATATATTGTGTTTCATCATCACTAAGTGCCTCCGGCAGGGCAAACTGCAGCTGCATCTCCAACCATTTGTGGTTTATGCCCTTGTTGGTGGCCAGGACAACCTTGCGTATGTTCATCATGGTATGGTAGACATCAGTGTTCAGACTGCGCAGTGACCACAACATAGACATATGCGTATGATATTTGTGATTAATAAAACGCATCTTGGATACCAAAGTCTGCAGCTTGATCACATCCGCTGAGCTATTCGCCTGAGACACCAGTTGAGCCAAGCAGTTCAGGCCGTTGGCATCATAGCTAGAAATAAGCTGAACAATGCGGCTGAATAGCACCAGTTGCCGCTTGGAAAACTCAATTGTAATGAGATCTGCCATTATCTCGGACTTCTCCAGAGCAGCCACATTTGTTCGCCAAAATTTGGGCAACAATAAGTGACAGTAATCCACTTGAAGAGTGGGCACGGTCACTAACTTAGACTTGTCGCCATCCGTTGTAGTATTAAGTGCGTTTATAGTTAGCTGGTTTACATTGAACTTATAGTTCTTGTAGCAGGCATCGATGATCTCCCGTGGTTTGTCCTCTAGATGGGTTATTAGGTTAATTAGACGTTGCGGATTGGCTGGCCCACAGATGCACCCTTCCACGGAAGAGATGTTAAGCTTGAGGAACGGCAACAGCGATTGATTAATTGTGGTTGACAACCGATGCTGATTGCTGTTCGTTGAGCTCTCCAGTGGCTGTTGGCGTGGATAGAGCATTATGGATATATTTTTTAGCTTAATTGTAAAATTGCATTGGGGCATTAGGCCGAGGAGATATTCAAAGTCAGCATACGTCATATACTCATTGCGATATTCATCATCTCTGCTCACCGGGCCGGCAGTAGTGTCTTTGAGGGGCTCTGCATGATATCCGGTGTAATCGAAAGGACGCAATAAATCACTAATTACATTTTTAACCTGGTAAAATGACTGCGAAAAATGAAAGGTGATGCCGGCAGAGAGCACTCGATACTTCACGCGCAGACCCACACCTAGCTCCTTAAGCTGCTCCTCAGCAATATGCGTATTGACCGGCTGTGGTACACGATATTCTACAATATCAAAAGCAAGCACTGGACTTCGAAACAGCATATACTCGTCGGTGCTGCGCGCAAAGTAGTCATCATGGTCATTGCCGCACCAGGAACGATCCGAGTACATGTACCTCTCATCAAACAGGCTCTTGTCTATAAAGGCACGCTCGTTCAAATACTGCAAGATTAGTCTCAAGGTATCAGTGAACGAATGTTAGGGATAATAGTTAAAATATTAATACCTCTTTTGCATTGATCAAATTGCGATCGAGGGGATCATCGCTACGATAGACACCCAAAGGTTCCATGCAAATGCTGGACAAGCCTGCTCTCATATTGGTCCAATCATTCTCCTTGAGTTGGGAACGCTCATAGTAAATGCCTCCCAAGCTGATACGCATTATAGGTGTGTAGCGTATGCGCTTAATGCCGCCAACGGCATTGTCCATAATAAGCTCAGAGTTCTTTAGCTGGAAATTAAGCTCCTCTGCATAGATGCCTATATCGAATGCATGTCCGATGGGGTCATCAGCAGAGGAGGCAGCAGAAGTTGAGTCAAAACTAGGCAGTAAATTCCAGGCCCACGTGAACATTGAACTGCTCGGTGGTGAATTGGCTGCGTTGACTTGTGAGGGGCTGGTGACAGTGCCTGTCACAGGCTCCTCGTTATTAGAGACATCTTCCTCTACAGCAGCAGCTGGTTTCAGTTCTAACACCATTTTAACCAGCCTCATAACCATTGGCAGCTGTAGTGATGATACATTTATATCCAGCGATTTGGTAAAGACGCCAATTCGAGTTGTACTGGTTGTGCTGAGAGTGTTCACTTTATATTTACGGAGGATTCGGAGCTCTAATGTGCACCGATAGAGCACTGGCTCCTGGCATACCTCAATGCGCCCAGCGGTATTGCGCTTGTCTAGGCATATGGTTAAATCCGAGATCTGCAGTAGTTTACGCATTAATACAGCCACGGGATTCACATCTACCATAGCCGGCTGCCACTTGTCATCGGCCGAACAGAAACTAAGATATTGGACATTCATTGACACAACAATATCATCCTCCACATATTTTAATATGATGTTGTGACATTGGAGACTTATGTTGTTGATGATCTTACTGACAACACCTGAGCTGCCACCTACTGGCTGCTGTTCTTCCGCTACATCAGTGGTACGCTGCTTGCGTCGTTGTTCGATCAGAGCTTCGGCACGTCGCTGTTTACTTTCCTCAGTAGGTAGCTTGGCAACAAATTCAATCGTATTGATCTCAATGCGAACAGGCTCTGAGGTCAGTTTTGTCCATGGCACTAGAATAGACAATTCGTGAATGTGGCCCGAAACAAGTTCAACGGGTAAATTGAGCTCTTCTTCAAGCACATCCAGCCGCAGATCAAGATTTTGAAATGTTGCCTCACCCTCCCAGAGGGACACCTGTGCATCTTCGTCGCGAATGTTCTTAACATATTTCGCCACGTAGTTTAGCAAAATTGGTGTTATATACGATTCTAGCTTAAACATATTGTCGCAATAGGATTGGCCGCAATCGTAGACTCAGCACAGTTTACCGAAACTCGAATGCGCTCCTCTGTTAATTGATCCTCGCCGTGTCTAATTTTATGCACATTCTGTAAATTTTGTAACAATATTGTTTCTCAATAAACAACAAAAACCAAATAACATTTGCGACAATATTCAATTGTTTACTTTTTAGCCCCGGCATACAGTGTTGCCTAACGTTGCGCTGTTAGTCAAGCCTAAAAGCCTTTTACAGCACTGTTCACTTATTACTCTTGCATTCATCAGGTGATATGCTACCACTTATCGATTTATCGAAATTTAAGTTGAACTGTGTATTAATTAAGAAATCTGTCAATCTGTCGTAACGTGTAATGACTAAACCACTAAACCAGCTGTCCAATTGGAATAGTTGATTGACAACAACGCGGACGATATAAGCTATAACTTGAATTTCGTCAAAATGCCACAAATAAGAAAACCTGGCGAAGAATTTGGTAAACAGAAAATCTTTTAATATTTTAAAAATTAATTCTTACACTTTTGTCCTAGATGTAGTTAAGTACTTCCTACAGCTGCTCGATGATGACAAGGATATGTCCTCTGGCATTGCGGCTATTAAAACACTGCTAATGATTCTGGAAAAGAAACAATGTACAGTATAAGTGATAACTGAGAATATGTATAGTATTATAATAATAATATAAGCATCTTTCAGTTGGCACAATACATATTCTGCATACGACTATGCGTGAAGCTGTCGCAGCTATGCGGAATACGGATCTGTCAATTGCTGCCATTGTGTCCGCCGGTGAACTGTTCTGCCGTTTTATAACACTTAGCCTAGATGATAAGCATATGGAGGAGTGTCGTCAGATTATGTTGCATCGTGGTAAAATCTTTCTTACTAAGCTCCTCAATTCCCGCGATGTTATTTCGCAACAGGCACAACGTTTCATAAGTGATGGCTGTCGCATCCTAACTCACTCGCGCTCCCGAGTTGTACTCAAGGCACTTATTAAAGCGTCACAAAACAAAAAAACATTTCACGTATTTGTAACGCAGGGCGGCATCGGGAACTCGGGGTAGCTACAACATATAATACAGTGAAAGAGATCCTTAACTAACAACTGTCTTTAGGGAAGAGATGATTCAGGACCTGCAGGCAGCTGGCATTGATTGTACGCTTATACTGGACTCTGCGACCGGCTATGTAATGGAATCCGTCGACTTTGTTATGGTCGGTGCTGAGGCAGTTGTGGAGAGCGGTGGCATTATCAATCGTATAGGTTCATACACGATGGGTTTGTGTGCGCGTGAAATGAAAAAGCCCTTCTATGTCCTATCCGAAAGCTTCAAGTTCTCACGGCTTTATCCATTGAATCAACGCGATCTGCCCAATGAGTATAAGGTACACTCCAGCTACTCTAACTACTTTTAAATTTGTCACCCATTATTTTTTTATTTTTTTTTTCATTTTAGTATTCACGAAAGCATTTAGGTGATGTGACGAAAGTACACCCGCTGGTTGACTATACGCCACCTGCATATATTACGCTTCTCTTCACGGATCTGGGCATATTGACGCCATCGGCAGTTAGTGATGAACTGATCAAACTTTATATGTAAAAAAGAATAAAAAGGAAGTCTGATTTAACGAAATTAAATTGTAAACGATTTACATATTTGTATATATATATATATATTTATATATATATATATAAACATATATAATTATATATATATATATATAACTATATATAACTATATATATATATATGCATATATTTAAATAGTAGATCTAATGTTTAATCTGTATATACCATGCACATTTTACTCTTAAAATTTATATATTAGATGTGTAACTAATAGTGCATGTCGCTCGCATAGTAGGAGTCAACATCGTTCTCAACATCATATTCGGAACCCAAATCATCATAGATATCAACGCTAAAGAGAGATACGTCGCTACTGTTTCCATCTCCATCTGTGTAATCACTGTTATATTCCTCTAAATCTTCGGAATAGGCATCACTCTCATCATCCATTGCATTCACTCCACGTCCAAGTAAATATTCCTCATATTCATCTTCAACTTCAACTTCATCAAGATCGCTAGCATTCTGTAGACACATCAGGTTATTGATACTTTAATTATACTTATCCATGAGTGCATTCTATCTTACCACTTGACCAGTTTGTATATTAATCTCTATTTGCAGGCGTATGTCCATGACCAGAAATGCTGTAGTGACAAGCACAGGTATTGTTAAACGACTCTTCCAAGCCAAATCAGTAAGGAAGAGAAACACGTTCCCAAACGTCGAGTTCATTATAACTAATATATATATACATATATTTATATATATATATATATAAATATATATAGTACTGTGTATATATATATATATTTATTAGTTATTTAGATTCGTCTTGGTGATTCTTTTGGTGTTGCTCTTCTTCTGCTGTTTCTTCCAACTGTTCTGAAAGTGCGTCGTGTTTAACTATGTGCAACGTTTCACCCACTGTCACTGCTTGGACAGGCAACAAATGACGTTGTAGACGACCACTCTCGACAGGTGTATCTAAATTTAGGAATTCGTCGAGTGTGCTTGCAGGTATACCATTCGTTTCCAGCAATGCCCGCATGCAATCCTGTTTCTTCTCCTGCAGCGATTCCAATAATTTGCTGCCTTTCTGCACTTTTTTCAATTTTCGCTCTAATAACAAAAGACGAATAAAATTGTTATATGTGTATATTATTATAATAATAAAATTGTCATAATGAAAACTTTTAAAAATATGATAATAAGATCGTATTACCTAGCAATTGCAAGTAGTTCGCCGAGTCCGGCAATGGCTCGAGAGGATGTGAGCTTGTAACATTACTTTCCGCTTTACTATTGCTGTTCTCTTGTATGCAGGTCTCGGCTTTTGTTGTGGGGTTAAAATTATCCTCAAATTTTTCTACAACTTCGATATTTTCGTTTTCCTGTTTTTTTATGTTATTATTTTCCACTTGCCAGGGATCTGGATTGAGAACTGACATTTTTTTCAAACTGTAACCAATTTAACATTAAATGTAATTGCAACTTAAACAATTAATTCAAATTTAAAGTGTATACGCGTTATTGTTTGTTGTTATTAATATTATTAGTATTCATAATATTCAGACAATCAAGCAAATGTTATTTGTTTGTCATCGTCCATACTTTGTTTAGGAATTTAAACTAAATTTATTAATTACCTGGCTCGGTCACTTGGACATCTCATCTATCGGGACGGCAATAGTAAGTTTATTTCTCGTATTTGGTCAACTAAAATAAGCAACAATTAATTTAAGACAGCACAAAGAAACACTAGTGCTGTTTAACATATAAACTGTAATACACATTAAAAAGCATTCATTACTGCCACTTACACAGCTGCTTTTATAGAAAACCAAGCCAAACAACACCGATTAATTTAGTGCTGCACAACAATGACAAAAATATTATATTCTGCAAAACCGTTTAGCACTGCAAATTTATCAGCTGCTCTGACGTGCAGCCGCACACAGAAGTAGTGCTGCACAACAGGAAATATTTTTAGGCACTGTTAAAAGTTGTTTACGCTGTAAAGTGTACACTGTACACAGGTAACTGAAATATTTCAAAATATTTTACAGCACTGTTATGTTATATTTAATCAGCTGTTCTTTTCGAATCATTAGAATATAGCAACATATTTGAGTCCACTAAAAACAAATAAATACTTTTTATAAATTCGTATAAAATTTACTCCTAAAATGGATATTTCGGCGCTATCGGAACCTATTTTTAGTGCCGCCAATTGGATAAATGCAGATTTTAAGAAATATCAAGAAGAAAATGCGGGCAAGGAAACCGCAAATGTCACATCGTTCATACAAAGCTACGTGGCCAAGTTGCAACTGTATGTTCAGCAAGTTAACTATGCTGTAGAGGAATCCAGCCAACAGGTTGTCGCTAGTATGCCCCGTATAGCCAAGGAGGCTGCCACGCTGCAGTGTGATGTAGCAACGCTGCAACAAAAGATGAGCGAGATGCGGCAAGAGGTAGCCGCAGTACAAGAAGAAACCGGTGACTGCATGGCTAGCTTGTTACGTCTCAATAATTTGCAAAGTAAACTACAAGCCGCCAAGGAATCGTTGCAGGAATCGGATGGTTGGGGCAACCTTCTTGCCGCCTTGGAGGATTGCTTTGAACGAAACGATATGAGAGTACGTAAGGAAAGCAAATTCCTAAAGCACGACTATATTATTATTTTTTAAAGGGTGTATGCGACAAGCTGACAGCACTTCAAAAGTCTCTACAAGCACAGGAGCAGCTACCAGGTCATACCGAGCGTCAGACACAGGTTGAGGATTTCAAGAACAGACTTGAAGCAATGGCTTCTCCCAGCTTAGTTCAATGCTTTTCCGAGTCAAATTTAGAGCAAGCACAGCACCACGTGCAGATCTTTAGCAGCATTCAGCGTCTGCCGCAGCTACAGCAATATTATCGTGCCGTGCACAAGAATCTACTACAACAACAGTGGAAACAAACTTTGGAGCTTCAAGTGACCGAGCCACAGCAGACACCACAACAGCACTTCCTTACGCTCTTCTACGAACAGCTGCTAGATCATTGCCAGCGTCAGCTCAAATGGTGTGTTCAGTTGTTTGATAGCGAGGCTATCGAATCAGCTCAGTCGCAACCATTTTTGGTTATTGCCGAGTTGCTGCCCACGCTACAGCCGACACGTGACGGACACATACTACAATTACTGAAAACATCCAATGAGCGTCTGGAGCTATTGGGACAATACGCTCTGGCCAATCAAAACTTTGTGCTCCACCTCAATTCAACGCTGGAACAGTCGCATATAACATTGTCATCAGAATTGCAGCATCAGTTGGGTGAAGCTATCTTTGAGTACTTTCACAAGTTCATACAACAGTATCCACGTCTTGAGGAAACACAATTGTCTACGCAAGTGGATCGCTTGCTGTCAAATCAAGCCACACCTAGCGATGCAGTACGTCATCTTGAAGACGGCACACGAAAACTCTATGAATGGCTTCACCAGGCTTGCGCTCGTTGCGAGTCCATAACCAATGATCTGGCTCTCTGCAAACTTATAACAGTATTTAATGGCATTTTTAAGCGTCAGCTGGAGAACTTTAATCGCACGCAGCGGCAGCTTAGCCTAAGCCTAGGCAGCAGTACAGGAGGCTCTGCTGCACCGCGAAGTGAAAATTGGTCCCTGCTCCAATACACAATGTCACAGTTGCAGTGCTTGGCTGATTTTCAACTGCAGCTGCATCAATTGGAGCAGACCCTGCACACGCGTATGGTTTCCCTAATGCAACGATTGCAGCGTCCAGCAACTAGCAACATTAACATCTACCAGACCTGCGAGCAACCATTGCGCACGCAACTTCTCTCCACCGTTTCAGACTACCAACAGAGGCGCTTAGAAGCCACGGCAGACACTACCGCCGACAGTCTGGGCATCTTTCCACAGATTTATGTAACACTTAAAACATACCTGCTGGAGACGCATGACATAACGCTAAGCATCCTTCTACAGCCTATTGAGGTGCATCTAGCACATATTCGACCGCCAGTCGAGGCACACTCTTCCGCAGGTATCAATATGCCTGCTTTTAGTTTTGCCCCACAGGAGAGCATAACACAAATTGGCCAATATTTACTCACCTTGCCACAGCACCTAGAGCCCTTGCTGCTGTCACCTTCAGCCCTGCTGAAACAAGCTCTAGAGCTATGTAACATCAAGTACACTCAGACAATTCCCTGTGCCGACGTATTGCTATCCCTGGTGGTGGAGCAATGCTGCGTCCTCTACCAAGTACAGATACTGCAAATTAAATCCTTGCCAGCAGCCTCTGCAACACAGCTAAGTGTTGATATTGAATACCTATCCAATGTCCTGGAGGAACTGGGCCTTTCCATCAATCTACAATTATCACAGATCCTCACGCTCCTCAAGGCAGCTCCCGATCAATACCTAACCTTAAGCAGCGGTTGCGAGCCGCGTCTCGTCACAGCCATACGACAAATGCGCAACATTATATCCACACAGTAACTTTAAGTACATTGGCTTATATATATATATACACATCTATTAATTCTTCATAAGAAACAGCGAAATCTTTCCTAAGTATTATTTTTGTCTTGCTATACGGTTATCGAGCGTTGAAGAATCCTTTACTGGTGTAGATCAGCGAGCAATGTGAATAGAAATTAAATTTTGGATGATTGCAAAATTTTTATATCTATGTACACAAAAACAGAGGTATCTTTAGACTTAACATTAGAGTCCAACTTAGTCCACTCACTAGGATGTGATCGGTTCTGCGTTGTGTAGTGGTAGTTGATTCGTAGATGGTTCTTCTAAGATCTGTTTATGCGCATGCCACCAGGCACTGGTATACTCTCTTAGACTGGAAAGTGCGAGAACTGAGTGCATGTCCAAGTTTTGCTCCTTAGCGAGCCAGTTACAGTATTCGGAGCGAGAGCAGGCATAAGTACCACCAAAGCTGCGTATATAACAAACGGATGCAACCTGTTGTGGCCAATGTCGAGCGGCGCAGTCTAGCAAATGATCCAATTGCTGATCTGACAAAGCCAAGTATTGCTGGCTGTCGGTTGCTGTCTTTTGAAGCACATTCAACAGACGCGCTAGACCAGGCACTGAGACGCGTGGTGATAGCAATGGCAATAACTGAATGACGATACGCTGCAGACGCAGCTGGATATGGTTATAGTCGGGTAACTCCGATTGACTTGCGGTCACGGCGTACCATATATTATTGAGAATGCTAATGATGCCCTCAATGATATCGAACTGATGAAACTGCGTATCACGTATGACGCACTGCAACCAGGATAAAATACCCACATGTTCCAGCATTATCTTAACAGCGCCTGGTATCTTGACGCAGGTAGAGAGCACGGAAAGCAGTAGCAAATTGGTGTCCAAAGTAGCCAAATTAGATCCGTAAAAGCTGAGCAATACCTTAAAAGTGTTAGTGGACACCAGTAGAAAGAGATCAGCGCTGCACTTTATACCATTGCTAAGCAGCTGCACAATGAATTCGCGATATTGCTGATGCTCCGGTTCCTGCGAGTAGAAGAACACATTGAACTCGGGAATCGTCTGGAAATTAAAGCTCTGCTTCAGCTGCAGGTACATCATCAGGCGCTTGTACAGCAAATGTGCAGGATCAGTGCTAACATTGAAGCTGTGCGCAATGAATAAGGCAGGAATCAGAGATACACGTGGTGTGCCGCCATGTGTGCGACGTTGTGCCAACCACGCGTCACGCAGCTCACCTAGACCCGACTGTATGTTGTCGAAGGCTTGTGTCCAAAGTGGTTTCTCATAGAACTTGGATAGCTCAAAGTGTGTGCGATAGCGCTGCTGACAACAAGCGGCTGCTAGGCGCATATCTTTGTCCAGGGAGGACAATGCACAGAAACTGACTGCCAGTAATCCATTTTGTACCGGCCACTGGGCACGCACTATGGACTCTGGCGCGAAACAGTGCATCATTAATGGTATCAGAAAGGCTGGATCATAGCAGCGTTCATAAAGCTCCTCCCGTTTGGGGCATAGACGTCGCACCTCCTGGGCAAATCTTGTACAGCCCTGTTCAATACTCTGCTCCAGCATGTTGTCGCCAAAGCTTTGCGACTTTTTTGTGGGATTCTTGAAACTCAGTTCCGGCAGTTGCTTGCTGGCATGAAGTGTACGCCAAATGGGAAAGTTTTCTATCGTATATTGGCAGCCTTGACGCACAATCAGCGCTAGTACCTGGGCTACATTTGTCTCCTGTTGCTGCAGTTTGGCGCGTTCATCTTCATCAGCGGCACGCAGCGCATAGTGAGACACAGCGCTTTCGCCCCAGATGAAAGGACGATATTGTGCCAGGCCGACATCAAAGCGTTCATAGTGTTCCAACAGAGCTAATGCATAGCGATCGGCTGGTGTTAGCTTGGCATGGTATGCGCCTAGAATGACGGGTATGTGAGCGGAATGTAGGGCCGATGGGGCCTTACGTGCCAGCGTTTCCAGCAGCTGTAGCAAATGTGTCTTAACCGCACTGGAGGCACCCAGCAGATGATCATAGCAGCAGGAATGCGTACATACCATCTCATAAAGCAGACCAGCATCCGCATTAGTCTCTTCGTCCGTGTAATCCTGGTAGATTTGGTTACATAGATACGCCAACAGCTTGAGCAGCAACCCGTTAGTCTGATCCTGCTCTGGTGTACGATTGGACTCCTCCGTCATATGCATTGCCTGTTTCAAACAGCTGCGGCAGAAGTTCATCCAGTGCGGAGCATTCAGTAGACGACTCCAATCAAGCTGCTGTGCGTCCTCTTCTTCCAATAATTTCTGCTGCTGCCACCAATCGTAGCAGTTATAGGCAAGCTGTTCCAACTTGTCTACATGCACGCTTTGTTTTTTAAGATCCAGTGCCAGCAGCTGTACATGCAAATTGACAAAGCTTACAAAGATGTTGGCCTGCTGTTGTGCATCCTTGCTGGCGGCATAGGCCTGCCAAAATATTTCACGAAGAACACGCAGCTGAAAGAGCTCAACGGCATCGAACTTAAGCTGCTTTTGGCAGTAATCCAGGCACTCGGATTTGGGCATACATTGGCCTATCAACGCCGCACTAGCTTCAGAATGCTCCTTGTAGATGAGAGCAGCCTTTTGTGGTTTCTCTATACTCTTTAAGATTCCATTTTTGTAGGTCTGATAGCAGCGCTGCCACAGTGATTGCTCAAGTTCATAGCCTTTGCTGAAGGCCACATCTAGTAGTGGATAGATCAATTCCTTTTGTTCCACATGCTCCGGCAACAATTGAGCGAAGACAGGCGCTAAGTTAGTATTCCTTTGCAACAAGAGACAGGCCAGACGCACTGCTGGTTTGCTAAGCTTACGATTGGTTGTGGAGAAGAAACACCTGAAGAACTGCTCATTGCATGCCGAGAGATGATGATGCTGACTGGAAAGGAACTGCAGCAATACTGTCTCCAGCTGCTCCAATTGTTCAGTTAATACGTTTTCACAGAAATTCTCGTAATAATCTTGCAGCTTCATAATGGATTCGGTGCAGTCCACAGGCTGCTCTAGTTGTGCCAGGCGACGTAAAAGACGCAGGAGCAGCTCATAGTAATGGTTTGTCTTGTTTTGGGCTACAAAGTAATCCTCAGCCTCCAATTTGCTTGTCAGCAACTGTACCATTTGTACACATTCCAGTGAGTTCAACTCAAAACTATCAACTAGTGCTACAGTTTCCAACAGCTGTGCAGGTTCCTCTACTGCCTTATCCTTAGCTGCATCCAGTGCCAGCTCCAGTCCAGTGACTAGCTGCAGCCTGTAGTAGGAGGAATAGCTCGAAAATCTTGGCAATTTGCAACAGTATTCAGTCAGGCGTCGCAAGAAACTTACAAAGTACAGCTGCGTGCTGCTCGTCTCGCTTAGCAATTGCGTCACACGCAGCTGAGTGAGACGTATTCCATAGATATAATGCAGCAGCCGATCAGTGTGTGTCTCCTGCTCCTGCTGATCCTCTGTTTCACTGTCTAAGAACTCCACAGCCGGCTGTTGCTCCGAATCCAATTGGCTGGATATTTGCAGCAATCGTATGAGGTAGTCGGCGATTAACTGTGATTGTTGAGCACTGAGCCTTTTACTCTCCAACAACTGGCCGAGTAAGAAGAGCAGATCATGTGCATAGATCATATTACGTCTGGGATTACGCAAAGTAGCATGCAACTTCAGTGTGTTGCCCTCCTCCAACGAAAGCTCAAAATATTCATTATGCTCTGATTTAAACAACTGCTCAAAGGATTTCTCAGGTTGCTCCAAGACCGTACGCTGTAGTTCCGCAAGCAGTGGCCACTGTTTTCCTATAATTTCGGGCAATTGATTTGGTTGCGCTTTTAACCAGCTCTGCATGTAAGGTATATGTTGTTTCAATTGCGTGGAGTACAATTGTTGTACTTGCTCTGGTTTAATGTGATAGTGATACAACAATACAAAGATCAGCTCCACGTATGCATCATAGGGTGGAGCTATCTCTACACCCTGCAGTAGCAGAGGCATCATTTTAGTCAGAGTTAATGTTTCCACATACGCCTGCACGGTGTGTCCATTTTCAATTTGGGTAAAGAGCTTACGCAAGTTGCCAATATTTGTGGCCGTTTCAGCTGCATTCAGAGCAGGCAATTCCGTGACCACTTCCGATAAGTCCAGTGAGAGAATAGTCATTAAAATGGTAGTTACATTATCCACTGTGGCAGCATTGAAGCCAGTTAAAGCCTCCAGCCAAATGTCAATCTCATAGCTGGATGAATCGAAGATGCTCGTGTTTCTAAACAAACGGTGCAGCAAATTTCCAGCCTCCGTCTTCACTGCCACATCATCGAGCATGTAAGCCCTGAGGAAGGAGCGCAGCACTTTTTCAAATAGCTGCTCCTTGGGATGGAGTGCACGGGGAAAGAGTATCAAGATTGTTTTAATAGCCTTCAATTCCAATTTTATCTTTTCCACTCTATTTAGTTCACCAGGTTTGTTAGACTCATGTTCAGGTTCATCAAAGTTGGTCTCATATAACGGACGAAGTACATCCAAATAATCAAGGATTTGACTGGTTTGGTTAACGAAGGCACGATTCTCCTTGCACATGATCAATACCAACTCCAGGGTAATCGAAAGATGATCCAGGACATTAACATCCGGATTATGCTTATGTTTTATGCTATGGTACAGTGAGTAGAGTACACTCTCTATAGGTGGAAAGTTGACCAACAAATGATTCAGTAGTTCAAATTTGAAACGCCGCAACGAGTTGCCTGCACGTTTCGATTGTTCACGGAGTGCCACAGCTGCCACATAGTTGCTGTACTGCTTCATCATGCTAAGGAGTAGACGTTGAACAGCCATTCGTAAACTGAAGTTATCATTGGAGAGCATTTGCTTCTTTACAATCTGCATAAGTGCTTCAATTGGTAGACACACTTCCTTTATCCAATAGCTAAAATCGGTGAGCGTCATTTTATCCATCGCACTAGACAGTAGGCTTGGTGGCAATGCATCAATGATTTGTGCTAACATATCCATAGCCTTGGGCACACGTTCATTTGTTATGCGATTTGGATTTACAAATGCAGCAAAGTGACGCACTGAATGTCTAGCTAGGTCGGGACAGGCTTGTAGTGTTTTCAATATCAGCTCCATTTTTCGGCTACTTTCGTATGGATTACGCAGATTACCCAGTATAATGCCCTGGACCTTGTTGTGCTTTTGGCGGAAGTTGTTCATTGAGTCAAAACATATTCCATACTTGCGTGAGGTAAGCAGTACCAGCAACAGCTGATGAGTGGATGCAGCAACAGCTTCACTTTCTTCTGTTGAAACTTTAACCTCAATCGTATCCTTGCTGTTGGCATATTTGTTAACCAGGTCTTCGGGACCCTTCCAGTCGTAGAGACGTTGTAGATATTTGCAGCATTCAACATCAAAAACATGCACTTTCTTCGTTTTCAATATGTTAGGGTTCTCCACCACATATTGCCTTATAGTGTTAAGTACTACGCAAACGGTTACATGGTCATCATACAGAAGACCATTAGCAAGCACTCGAATCAGATGGGCACGGTCTAGGATGTTGCGTATAAGTAATGTATTTCCGTCAACTAAAAACGCTAAAATAAAGTGTATGTAGGCTTTGCGTACTGTCTCATCACTTTTCTGGTCATGTTTAGAGTGAGATAGCATATCCTCTGTTGTGCGCACATTCGATAAGATGTCGTAGGAGCTGAGCACTTGACGGCCCAATTGAGGTTCAACACACACAATGGCTGTCAGCAGTTTAAGGGCAGTACGACGATGGTTCAGTTGAGCCGACTGCAATAACTGCTCAAGTAAGGCGCCATGCGCTTTAAGAAAGTAACGTCCTGCATGAGCAGCTGACTCTATGTGGCTCTTTTGGTTCGTGAGAATTTCCATAATAATGCGTTGCAGGGCTTCGGCTAGGTAGCCCACATGCAGGATATTAGCTTTATCGATACGATTGAACGCCTCAGCTAATTCCAGAGGCTTGCCGCGTTTCTCAATATACTTTGCCACAATCTTCGGCTTAGTGTGACACATGTATAGAAAGTGCCGCAGTTCTATTCGTAGAAAAAAATAAGTAACTTCAAAATTGGATTCTTTTGTATAAATTGTTTACGTACCTGTTATAAAGTTATTTCCGAGCAGTTTGTTGCGAAAATGCAGCATTTTAAAATCATTGGAAAACCGTGGAGTTTTTTCCTCTGGCTCATAGCCAGAGTCAGGACTGACATCAGCTTCTTCAACAATCTGAGCTGACAGAGCAGAATCTTCTCTATCAACATTTGTGACTTCATTTCCGTGAACCTCACCGTTTTCAATTCCTTTGTGTTTTTCCTCCCCTGTAACAACGGCTCCATTTGTTTTTTTCTTTGGTGTAGAAGACTCTTTAAAGACTTTTTTGGGCACTGATACTTCACCATCATCTTGTTGCCCAGTTGTCGATGCTTCATGTTTTCTTTTCCGACGATTCGGTTGTATTGCCATTTTTAAGTACTTTCAACAATATTGTCATATACTAAAGTCTATATTATAAAATTTTAATTTATTAGAAAATCTAAACGAACGCGCACGTGTTGCGTGCGTTTCGGCTGATTTCTGTAAAACACACATTTACAAAAACATTGCTTAACATTTTGCTGGTATGTTAATAACATTGCTCATTTTGCGTCTGCATAAACAATATTATGTATAAAATTATTCTAAATTTATATACATATATACATATATATATATATATTTTTTTTTTTTATTTAAAATGATTGATTTAATTAACAAATTAAAATTCCATGACTTGAACGTAGCAAATTAGTAAATAAATATGTTAATCGCTTTAATAAAGAGAACTGTTATCGACTAGTCGATTTCCCGAATAAAATTGTTGTCCTTGTTAAGGAGGTTATACTTTTTATTACTATCGATATAATATGTTTTCACTATGCTATTAGGGGCTTCCACTACGTTATATAAATCTTAATCGTCTTCAAGAGCTTTATTTGTAGCACCACCAGCGAATGTAGAAATGCCGGATATGTTATTTGAACCCGAAGTGGCAACTGGGAATTCCGGCAATGTGGATCGTTGTTTACCTGGAGCTGGTGGCACAGGTGGTAAATCCACCGATTTGCTTGAACCTATAAAAAAACCAATTAATTAGATATCTTTTTAAATATAATATTTTTTCTGTTCTTACTGCAACAACAACCCATGTTAATAAAAAGGATCGTGGGCTCTAATTACCTCAACGATTCTAAAGGCAATAAATCAGAGAATTCAAACTGGTGACCAATTGGGTTTGCTATCGACAGATATATGTCTACAACAGTGTGTGGTGTTAACGTGCAAATGGTTCACGGCCTTCTGATAAGAAGGTATTGTTCTTGTTTTTAAATGTAAAGTAAGTTTTCTATAACCACAGGCACAGAAATTATCTATGTCTCGATTTCACTGGTTATAAAATAATATGAGTTAATTTCTACGGCTTTAGAGTACCAGTCAAGTCGACCACGATCAAACTATGTCTGTAAATTTAGCAATGATGATAAGCTCCTTATCTACCTGTTAGCATTATTAAATTTCTTAGCTGGCGCCTTTAAATTCGATAATAAAGAATCGATTTATCGTATCGAATACTGAACAGTTTAAGAATCCAAAACTTTTAGATTCATTTTTAAATTCAATTGATATCTTACAAATTCTACAAAATTATTTTTGCTCATTATATTAAATAAAATATTATATATATTTATATAATATATATTTATATAATATATATATTAAAAATATATTATAAATAAATATATGTTGTAAAATTTAAATATTACATTTTGTTATTAATTATTATTATTATTTTTTTCAATGAATATATTAATATACATCCATTTTGTTTTGTCGATAACATTCCCTAATGAAAACTCAATTTGAACCGCCAAACAAAAAATAAAGTTTCGTTTTACTGCACTGACATTGTAACAGCTGAAGTTGTACTGCGCATGACTTTCATCTCTGTCTTCCTCTCTCTTTTACACATAAACGGCGAACGAACCGAAACGTAAACAGCGTCTGCTGCGGTTTCAGACTTTTCTGATAAAAAAATGTTTTTAAATCAAAAAGTGTTAATTAAAATCGAAATTAAAATCAATGTGGCTGTGGACGCAGACGGTTCGTGTTCGTACGCGTGATTGTGATTGTGAAAGCAAAACAAATCGCAAACAGCATCTGTTGAAATAAAATACTAAATAAAACATATTCATATTCGCGTTAAGAGCTGAAGAGCATTGAGTGCGACGGCGTTTGGCGCTCGTGAGCGTGCTTTGCATATTTTTTGTGTTTATGTTCTACCTGACATTCTGAGGCATCAGTTGTGAATGTCAGTCACAAAGTGAACGAGGCAAGGAATCACGGCCAAAAGCAAATAAACAAGAATCATTAAATAAAGTAAAAAAAGCAAAATAACAGCAATAAAACGCAGACTCGCACTCGCAGTCGCTGCCGCTAAATCATTCTCAGCAAACTATTTATAAACAGTTACAATTAACTTTAGCGTAGCAGCTAAAGCTAAAAAAATTATAATATATATTAAAATAAAACAGAAATATAAAAATATAACTAATTTTACTGGCTGGCTGGCTGTGCAACGCCACCAACAGACAAGAAAGAATGGATGATGAGTTTAAGCTCTGTTGGAAAAATTTCCAGGACAATATTGCCAGTGGCTTCCAAAATTTGTATGACCGTGGTGATCTGGTGGATGTGACACTAGCATGTGATGGAAAGCTGCTTCAGGCACACAAAATTGTCTTGGCCATATGCAGTCCATATTTTCAGGAAATATTCACAACAAATCCATGCCAACATCCCATTAGTAAGTACTCCTTCATTTATTCTACACTCTACCCAACTTTCCGGTTTTATATAAATATGTATTAAATTATATATACACATATATATTATATATATGTATAACTTAATATGTAATTATAAGTTTTGTGCGTGTGCTTCGATTTGCTTAACGTTTGCTGTATTCCAATTTGTTAGACTAAAATGTTTACGCGGCAGCGTCGACCGCGGCAGCGGTATTGGCAGAGGCAGCGCTAACAGTGTTTCCCTACAGTCCGCCAAAGTTGTGTGCCACTTTTCAGTTCTGTTATTATAGCTTTAATACGAAACTGATTTCGTATTAAAGTTATGATTAAAGACATTTAGAAATGTTATTAAAAATCGTGAAATCCGTATATTATTTATTTGTATATGTTTGAGTTTTATGTGAAGTTGATAAAGACAACACTAACGTCAGAATGACATATTTTATCACTGTGTTTGTTGTCCACCTGTCAATTTATCGTAACATCGTCGACAGTTGTCAGTAAAAAAGGTTAGTCACTTAGGATATGATATATATATAAATATATAATAATATATATATAAATATAAATTTTAGATATAAAGGTATAGATCACCTTTATAATAGATACGTTGTCACATTGAACTGTTATGAAGACTCAGCTGTGTTTACTTTATCACTCGTATCCACGTAATATCCGTATCTAGTAAACAACATTGAATTGATCATAAATCAAATATCAAACAGAATTAGCTAGCATAGCTGATAATCTTTCCTATTGAACACATTTATTGCCACCGTTGTTGCAGTCGCCGTCGCCACGTTGTCTCTAGTTGCAAGAACCACAAATTTCATGCAACCATTTCCATTTCAAATTCTATATCCATTGCCATTGCAACCTGGGTGTATGAGTGAGTGAGTTTTCCACTGATAAGGGGCTGACCTCATCAAATGTACATCAAATGCTTAACCCAACTCGACACACAAATCAAACACAAATCAACCTACATATCGTTCAATGGTGATATGGACTCTGAAATTGTATGTGTGTACTTGTATATGGATATCATATCGTCTATCGTCAAGTAAAAGGGGTATGGTCTATGTTCTATCTGGTTTACCTGGTTGGTCTTTGGCTGCTCTGTTGGTTTGCTGTTAGCTTGTTCTACACGACAACTGCTGCTGAAACGGTGGCTTTATCAGATCAAGCGGCAATAAACAACAAATGTTTTATCTTTCAAGTAGCAGTTGAAATGTGCTACCTAAATAACACAACAGAGCTAAGAGATGGGAGCAGAGTGCAGGGGGCATGGAGTAGGTAGCAGGGAGTTAGGTTGTGGTATACAACACATCAACATAGGCAACACTATTTCCAAAAGATAAAGAATATTAATATACGCTATAAATAATGCTTTGGGCTAAAATTATTATAAATAAACCAAGTCATAATACAACAATAACAACAACAACAACAACTAAAGGTGCTAACAACTCAAATTTAGTTGTTGTTTTTGTTGTTTGCTGCTGCTGCGTGTTACACTCAACACCAACAACTAACTCACCTGCAACAACAACTGTAAACTTGTACAATAACAAAGGTAAAACATTTTATCTTTTTATCGCGTCTAACAATCATTTATTGCCCAACGAAGCTAACCAACTGCTGCTCCAACAACGCTCTAACGGCACTTCTGCACACTGTGTCCAAAGGCACTTGAAGAGCTCTTTGAGATATTGATTAGAGCCAAAGGCAAAAAACGTTACAATATTGATATATATATATGTATATATTGATATATATATATATTCTAACACCTTGTTGTCGTACTGCGATCGATATATACAAAATACTTAAGAAAACCCATGCACACCCTCTACACCCTGTATACTCACTAAAAATGTACTATATACCCTCTTTATACCCTGTATACCCTTTGTGTCCTATCTTCTTCCTAAAGACAAGAGGTGAGCACTTCTAATAGCTTTAATAGTAATAGTTGTAGTTATTGTTGTATTAGTATCTAAGCAAATGTCTATCGCCATTTTTGTGGCCTCAAATCGTACAACGTTAATCCTCGTATATTATCTATATACATTCTTCTGCTTCTTCCTTCATATCTGATACTATTTATTTATTTATTTTTTTAAGTTTTATTATACAAGTATTGGCAATGGTTAATGTGGATTGTTGAGTGTTTATCAGCTCTGCTGATACTCTGCTTTAGGTATATCATTTCGAATCGTAAAATAAGATTTTCAACTTATGACTTGGGTTTCTCAGATAACACTGGAGGCACTTAATTTAACCATTTAGAATATGGAATATGGAACATTATTGCTAGGAACAATATTTTTGGTCAAGTGCGATCGTTGATATTAACCAACTAATAAACAAAGATAATATAATAATATCGATAGCTGAAACAATGCTAACTATTGAGCAAATACCCAGGGGTAGTACCAAGGTTAGTCTTTCAAAGGGGACTCAAATAGTAAAATGTACCGTAATTACCTTTCTAACAGTTCAGCTATATTTCACTTTATATTTACCAGCATCGGATATGGATACCATACAATCCCTCTTATTAATAAGCCACTGACTTTCCTGTCTGCTAGTACCACTAATCATTGCTGACGCAGTTCGCCATTATACCAGGAGCACATTTTATAGGGTCTATCGTATAATATCAGACTTTGACATTTAAAACATATGAAGTTTCTTTAGGTTGTTTTTTTATTGGACTTTTATAATTTATGAGTCAAATTGTAGCAGTAGCAACAAATAGATTTACCTTCAGTTATATGGCCTGGCTAATACCCGATTCCCTTTTGGCTAATACCCAAATGTTTACATATACTTAAGACCGCATATCATCTGACTATAAAATTATAACTTATCGCATCACGTGCTACCAGCTAATATTTTGAGATCTGATCTATCAAGATATTACAATTTTATGGCCATAACCATAAAAATATTATGAAAATAACTTAAGGGTTTTATATTGTACCGTTTTCATTCATATGACTAAAATTACAAAGTTACTCTTAACCTAATAGATCGCTTAATATTGTTAGTTTAAAAAGGAAAAAAAAGCTTATCGAGTTATGTTTACATTGATTAACATTTGATAGGACTTGTAAAAATAGGAGTGATTTAAAATTTGATACTATGTTTAGATTAATTAACTTTAAGCATATTATAATCTCTTCCTTATTAAGGATTAATTTTTTTATAATTTCCGCTTACAGAAAAACTTTATACGTGTAAAAAGTAAACGGTTTGCTAAAGCATACTTTGTATGTAAACTTAACTCTCTCCTTAGTTTTATCAGGTTGATATAACACTCCCCCTGTACATATAGTGTTTAATACTAAACGACTAATATGGTATTTAGAGATAACAATTATTTATTAAGGTTTGTGGCTAGCTCGGAATGTTGTCAAACTGCGACAGCCCCCACTTCACAGCGTAATTGTTAGAATACAATACCAACAAATAAAAAGCAAACACAAAATATAAAGAAAATCGAACCTATTGGCGTTTCTGATACGATAAACATTTATCATAATCATATAAAAAGAAGAAGAAATTCGTTTTGGAAGTCGATCGACTACAATCTTATTGGTTGTTTAACGTTTCAATGGGGCGTGTTCTCAATTTCTCCTATTCTTTTCTTTAAAAACAAAAAAAAATGGGTGCTGACATACACACATATATATATAAAGATACGATAATAGTTGCTAGTCAATATATATACATATATCTCATAGCTGTACTAGCTTAAAGCTAGAAGCTGGGCAAGATCATACCGTAACGTGCACGCACGATCTTTTGGCTGCTCGCGATATCAGTAGAGATCAACGGGGTTCAGTCATTTTTTTCTGTTTATATATGTATACATATAAAATTCATATTTAAATTTCTATATATATTTAAGCATACAAGCAACCAAGCAGTCGGTAAGCCAAAGCAACAATAATTGAGGATCGTTGATCCGTTGCCCACTCAAAAATCTCATTTATTTGGTGGATGTTTCTTATCAATTGAGCATAAAATACGCGGATTTATCACATTTTCCGTGAACTTTAGACAAAGTTTATCTACAGATTCGTTTCAGTACTCATTCATCTATCTATCTATCAATAATATATACTTATATAAATGTGTATAATTATGTCTGTGTATGTATGTGGTTGTGATTTGTGTGTCGTCTCATTGTGATCCTATCGCAACTTGCATATTTACTTTGTATCTGTGTATACATGATCGAACTGGAATCATTGTATACACATATTTAATATTTATCAGTGATAACACATATTATTAACAGATCTGTAGTACAACTATATATAGACATTGATTTTGATTTGAAATATACGTAGTTTGATTCCTATATATGTATATATGTAAAGATGATCAGTATCTATATAAGATCAGCAGTCAATCTCATGTTTTTTTTTCGTTATTTTTAAAATCATTGAGTGTTACACTATATAATAAATACAAAACCCCCCCTCTTCACCTCTCTCTTTTTCCCTTTATAACTTTTTACCCTCTATCCGTTCTATCCGCTCTATCCGTAATAACGCACGGATTTTGATCTTTGCAATACAAACACGGACGTGGCGTCGCACAGATACGTACAGCAGATAGCGTACAGTCCGATTTAACGATGAGGACAGATCATAGTCGTACGGTCAGATTAAGCAACAAACGACCAGTCGGTCAATTTCATATATATTTTATATATATTATAGAAATTGTTATTGAGAACAAGCGATAATATTGTTTTTTAACTAGATGTTGATGCTATTTGTACGCCTTGCATAGTGGTTCATATTACGAGATAGAACCAGTTAGCAAATCAAAGTCTGATTTCTTGTTATTCCTTTACCAATTCAAGGAGCTCAGGACATTAGAGCAGCTTAGGGTTAACTGATCTTAACTTCGTAAGGAAAGGGTTTCTTAGTATTTATCGGGTTTGCGTTTTATCTGAAAAAATTGTTTTATGGGACGTGACATTTTTATCTAAAAAAAACTCATTTCTTATTGTAAAATTGTTTGTCCTTAACCCTGCACAATGGCATAAAGGTATGCTATAAGCTATAAAGTATCTATGGTTACAATGGGGTTCCAGCTAGTATTCTAGGCTAGTGATTATCATTTGCTCTTTATTTTTATAGTTTGACAAACGCTGCATATGTTTCATATGGACCACTGTGCAAAGAGACAACCTCATCATCATCATCATCATTATTTTCAACATCTGAATTGTATTAGTACTGGAAGCTGTAAGAAACTGGACAGTTTTCATAGACAGCATGGTTGATATGCCCTTCCACTTTCCCCCTGTCGGTTTCAATCTCCTTTCTTCCATCTATTATTTATTTTATAATTATTGTTGTTCACTTCTGTTGTTTCAGTTTTTTATTATTTTTTATATTCATATTTATATTTAAGTTTTCAGTGTTCTTATCATATTTTTATATATATTTTTATGTATTGATTTAGTATTTGAACGTGTTGATGATAACATCTCCACTATGAATGTGACCTCCTTTCAAGTCAATGTTTTCGTTAAGCGTTTATACAACCAACACACACACACACACACACACACACACACACACACACACACACACACACACACACACACACACATACACACATACATATGTATATATGAAATGTTATTCAAATGAATTAAGTAATAAAATCCAAACCAAGAATTCAACAAGACAATAAATATAATTCTAAAATCTAGATTTAGATTGATTCAAAAGTAGAACCAGAAGTAAAGGTGTTAACTTGACTTTACTGTTAGGCAATTTAAGAAATTACAAACAAATTATGTTGCAACATACTATCAATCCTTTCCCTTTGATACCTCACTATATCTTTATATCTTACTATCATGCTTACCTTAGAAAACCGTATCCTAACTATATTTCAATGAAATTATTTGAACTCATATCATATTATGTCTGCACTCATACATAAATATATTCAAATTATTAAAGATCAGGAAACTTATATATCGTTTACAGAGTAATTAGGTAGATTCTATCTATAAGATGGTAGTACACACTTTAATTTCTCTTAATGAACTTGTAAGAAATTCCACTTAAACTTTTTGTTTGTTTATCAGTTCTAAAGACTACTATAGTGTTATATATAATACAGTATATATCGGTTATAACGGTTATAACCGGTATATACTGTACTTATATATAAGGGTTGTTATATCTTATATTTACATTATTATACGGTTAACAGAGTTAATACAGATTTATTAAAATATATAGCTAATTCTATATTCACCTGATATCTTTCGCTTTTAGTTATACTGAAGGATGTGAGCTTTAATATAATGTGCGAGTTGCTGGAGTTCATGTACCAGGGAGTGGTCAATGTGAAGCACACAGAGCTGCAGTCATTTATGAAGATTGGTCAGCTGTTGCAGATCAAGGGATTGGCCACGAATTCGAGTACTTCACCTGATTCCAGTGCATCGGAGAAGTCTATTGGCCAGGTGACAAATGCCGCCGGCGATGAGTCAAACAACAATCACAACAACAGCAGCAGCAGCAATAATAATCAGAACACGAATAGCAACGGCAGCAACAAAGGAACAGATGGAGATAATACCGAATCCAAGATCAGCATACTAAGCAATTCACGCACTTCCACAGCTTCGCCAAGTGGTTGTCGAGTTGTTGGAGGCAGTGAAGCAAATCCCACGTTATATAAACGCTCAGCTCCTGCCGACTTTAGTAGCGATTCTCTGTCAATTTATTCAAGAAAGCAACTGCGCCGATCCCTAACGGAACACCCAACGGTTGGTGCCGGTGCTGCTACCGGAGCTGGTGAAAGCGGCGATAATACAGATAGTATGGAAAATGCACTTAACCCAGAGGAGTTCTTTTTGCCACCTATACCACACATATCAATGGGTGAATCACGCTACGATCTAGCCAGCTTAAAGCGAGAGAGCGATAGTCATCATCATAGCGCTGGCGCTGGTGTTGCCGGCACACCCAGTGGTAGTGGCGGCAGCAGCAGTAACTCATCCTCTACAGCTGTGGGCTCACTTCGTAATCCATTTGGTGCTGCCTTTAATCTAGACTATAACAACTTTTACAAGGCAGGCAACAGCAGCATTACAGCACCTGGTTCCAGTAATCTGTCCAGCGCTGGCGCTGGGCTTGGCATCAACAGTAACAGTAGCAGCAGCAACAATGGCAATAGTTTATCCAGTGGAAACAATGGAGCAGCTACTGAATATCCCAATGAACTCTACATGCCAAGTGATTACTCCAAAAACTTTGCCAATCACATGGACATACCATCAAGTAGGTGCAACATCGATTGCTACCACTAACCACATTCATTTAGTGTATCCATTTATGTTGCATGTTTACTCCTCATCATATCCTTTACATTGTTGCTTTTAGTTTTTGGTTGTAGCTTTTGGTTTCTTGCTTATATTAATTCCTCTATCCTGCACATATCATGCATCTTATGCCCAAAACTTCCACCTAATCTTAGACTAATCCTTAGAGTAATTGGTTTAAAACAGAGATGGAAAGATTTCTGCACTTGAAAGAATTCTGCAAAATTTTATCCAACTCTGGTTTATTCTTTTAGTTATCCATAATCCTTATTAATTCAGCCTGGATGTTGCTTTTGCTGATAATTGAATCCCCTGAACACCTTGCCCAATGCCACGCCTTTTACCAAGTTATTTTTCTGCCTTGTACATAACATCCGTTAAGCGTTAAGCTAATTGGTTAACCCAATACTTGCCCACTAATGTTCCATAATTATACGTATATTTGTTGCGGACGCTTGGCAATCTCTTCCGGATTAATCCAGATGGTAGCAATATGGTTATGCTGTCCACCACATCGCTATTGCATGGCAATTGTGTTTTCAATCGCAACAACACCGTCGCCACACAGCAAGGCATGAAGACCTACTGGCTGTGCAAGTCCTACAGGATTAGCATGTGCCGAGCGCGCTGCATAACGCATCTGGGCAGGATTATATCCGCCACTGGTGTACACAATCATATGCCGCATATGCGTGGTGCTGGCAATACAAGCGGCATCAACAGCAGCAGTGGCAATGTTAGTGGCGGCGGTAATGGAACAGGACCTGGAGCAGGAGCAGGAGCTGCAGCCGGACCTTGTGCCAATAATTCGTCAGCAAATGTTACACCCAATCCTAATCCTAATCCCACCCAGACAAGTTACAACATATCAGATGGCAATCATTTAACACCAACGCATACAACGCCAGCAGGATTGGAAACTGGACATAGTTCGATTGGACGTTTAGGAGCAAATTTGTTTGGCAATCACCAGACACCAACATCATCACCAGCTCTGCCTGCTCAGCATACGCATCATCATCATCAACATGCCCATGGGCATGGTCATAGCCATCACCAGTTGACGCAGGCATTGCCTAATCTATTGGTGCAACATCACACGTCGCACAGCACTGGGATGGAGCAACATGGCATGGGTGGTGGTCAACCGCCTCCGCCGCCGCCACTTATACCGCCGTCCTCTAATAGCGTCATTCAGAACATTATGCATAATCCGAATCTAATGCATTTACCCATTCAATCGCATGTACAAGGACATCATCATCACCAGCAGCAGCATTCACCGCATACACAGCATCATCTGGAGTTGAGTGCTGGGACGGTTATGATGCCACTTTCTCCTGCTCACATGCAGCAACAGAGTCCACAATCGAACAGAAGTAGCCATTCAATGCACGCCACCGAATCGCCTCTGGGGATCAAGAGTCCACCGGCACCCACACAACAACCAGGCAACACTCATGTAGAACGGGATCAGCAGCAGCAGCATGTTGATCTCAACTCAAGTGCTGATGGTTCAGCGGAAACCTCAGGCTCAGCGGCGCATGTTATTGACTCCATAACGATATCACCTGGTAGTGGTCACAATTTTAAAATTGAAAACATCTAAGGACGAACTTTATATATCCAGGAGAAGTTGTACATGGAGAAGGAGGATTTATTTATTGCGGCTGTAGTCGCTTTGTTAGTGTTTTTAGATAAAATTTAATTACAAATTTGATTTCATATGATTTTTGTATATGTACTTTAATGTATATATAGAGCTACTTACATAATTATATATAGATTACTTATATATATATATATATATATATTATATAGTATAAGATTTGTGAAATGCAAATGAAACATACTAATTTTTTCGATGTTCATCCGGTCTAATGTCGTTCTGGGTACCTCCATGTATATCCAGTCGTTTGTTTCTATAAGGTTTTCTTTTTTATATATACCTGATTATTTCTTATAGAAAAATACGACTGTATGTACGATAACATATATTATAGTTAGATTAATTTTTTATATATTAAATTAGCAGGTAAGTTTTAGCTCATGGGATGATCTGCATGAGACAATAATGGGGCTCATTTGTGTATGTCTTGCCATCATCGTTACATAACTTTATCATTATTATCACCCACAACACACGCACACACACAAAAACACCAACACATTCAGACAAGTGTAAACACATACAGACACATACACCACGCTCAATATTGCAAATCTTGTGTATATTATAGTCGCACCTGGTGAACATTGGTTTCAAGGCAAGCTTGAGTTTATGCTAAGTCAGCGTGGTAAACCTCTGCTGGTCCATGATGGTCACACATTTGGCATTCAGTACGTGCGCAAGGATAAAAAATACTGGCAGTGCAATTTATCCCGTAAATTTAATTGCAAGGCACGCGTAACGACAACGGACACAGGTGAGATCATTGTAACCAACAATGAGCACTGTCACACTGAAATACGCCAGCATTTACGCAAGGATTATCAACGCAATAAGGTTATGATGAATGCGTTGATCAATTTGAGCACGAATCGCTTGGCCGATCTGCGACGTCACAATCTGGCTGGGTTAAGCACTTTGGAGACGATGGGTATGGTGCCAAATGCGCTTACACAGGGTTCACCCATTATTGATGAGGTTGTGCAAAACCTGCATGATTTTGCGAAGGCCACAGTTGAAGCCAACCAGCAGCAGCAACACCAACAGAGAGTTAATGAGGCGCTGAAATATGAAAATGAAGAGCCACTTGACTGTGGAATTCGAAATTCTGCAGTTCTTGAGGATATGGCACGTAGCTTTATGGCCTCAAAGACTAATGATAATATTGGTAGCGATTTGACTAAAGAAAACGATTGGCAATGCAAAAATGAAGATTCTGATGTGCATTGATAATTAGGATTTTAAATTGTTTTTAGGCGCCCAAACGCAGAGTTGCTTTCACGATAACAAGACAAGTGACAAAGTTTTGATAATAAGACGCCATCTAGCGTATATTCTAAACACTTATTATGGCGGCTTAGATATAATTTTTAAAACCAAAATTAAGTACAAAAGGAAAAGCATGCAATAATACTCAAATAAAAGACAGCGATGCCAAATAAATTCCAAAGAATTTAGATAATAAACCAATAAAAATGTAACATTACATTTGATTAGCGAATTTAAGGGAATCCACTTTTCTGTGCCAACCGCAACCACGGCAAACATAAAATTGTATCGTTTTATATTGTTAGTTTTATATTGTAATAACTTGAATTTTTTAATAAATTTAATGTGTTCTCGGGTTTTAAGAGTTACTTAAATATTAATGACGCGGCTGAGCTTCTGTATGCGATTAAGCAATAAATCACCCTGTTTAATGGTGGCTTGATACTGCCAATTCTTATTGTCGGGCCGGTTTGTTTCCACAATGCCGCCCACACGGTCCACCTTGGCATGCAAACGACCAGCGGCAATAAAGCGAGCTAGCTCCTGATCAATGTAGTCTACCGTGACACCAAAGGATTCGGCCATGTATTGAAGAGTAAGCGAACGATACGACTCCAGTAGTTGCGTGTATCCTAAAATTCTCATCTCACGTACATAGTACCGGTAATGGGGATGGGCGAGGTAATCCTGACGCAACTCTTTTTCAACTTGAGCTAGATGGACGTAAAATTGCTCATATTGGCAGTTGAAGAGCGAGAAAAGGAACTGCTTAACGTCGGGCAGACCATGCAGAACCTCCTGTATCTCAGATCCCTTAACCACCTTTTCGCGCAGCTCGTTGCGCGGTAGTGCAATCATCGCAACATAAACAGTATAGCGTACAAATGTGGGATAGTCCATAAGCTCATATGAGGTAAAGGTGCTGACAGTGTCTAGGAAGAATGTAGCGGCAGCCTTAAAATCACGAACAGCTACTGAATAGATTCCTTGATACACCTTAAGCCGATTACGACGATCCCAATCGCCACCTTCCTCGATCAAATACTTGGCCTTATCGATGTTGCGTGTAATCAAGTCGTGGTCTAAGTAGAACAGGCCCAGACGAATTAGATGAAAAACAATGTCTAGTCGATGACCCAACGACACAGTTTTTTCATAAGTTTTACGGAAAGCAGACTCAGCTGCAGTCTTGTCTCCAATACGACATAAATACTCCGATTTTTTAAGATTTGCTTCACGCACCTCCATTTCACCAAGATTCTGTTCAGCATCCTCTATGGCAGCGTCCAACTGTTCAATTGATATCCGATTCTGTTCGCGCATACGTGCCAGTAATTCCTTATCGACATTCCAGTTCAACTCGCTGCAAATGTGCTCATACCAAGGTGCCATATTATCGGCTCGAATTGCTTCGAGCAATTTGGCTTGCAGAGCTGCATCTTGTTTGTGCTCAGCGAGGGTAAGTAGGAACTTTGTTTGAGCCAGCTCCAAGTTGGGATTCTTTTCCAGACCCTGTTCCTCTAGGTTTTCAGTGGGCATCTTGTTTATTCTTTACGTTTCGATCTCTGAATTCAATGAAATCAAACAGAGAAATAGTTTTCCGAGTGAAAATGATTTGTTTTTGTCAAACCCGCACAGTCATGTACGACGTTAACTTGGATGCAATTGTCAAAAAAAAGTGTTGGTAAACGTAAATATGCTCTTGATTGCCTGCTATCGATAATAGCAAGAATTAATAATTGGTTATCGGAGAAAAAGGGGAGTGCGAGTGCAATTGATTTTTTAAGAGGAAAACTGATAGTGAGGCTGAACTTTGCGGAAAATTTTGTCGTTCACAACTAAGCTTTAATATATATATATTCAATAGCGAATTTACCCAAGAACGGAAGTTTCCGAAAATAGTCAGCGTTCAAAATGATTGGTGGCTTGTTCGTTTACAACCACAAGGGAGAGGTTTTAATCTCCCGTGTTTATCGCGATGACATCGGGCGCAACGCCGTGGATGCTTTCCGAGTTAATGTTATCCATGCACGACAGCAGGTGCGCTCTCCAGTTACAAACATTGCGAGGACCAGTTTCTTCCACATAAAGGTATGTGCCACGTCAACCGGATGTTGATCCAGAGATACTAATTAACGTAACCTTTTCAGCGTGCCAACATTTGGCTTGCTGCGGTCACCAAGCAAAATGTAAACGCAGCAATGGTTTTTGAGTTTTTGTTAAAAATCATTGAAGTGATGCAGTCCTACTTTGGCAAAATCTCCGAAGAGAACATTAAGAACAACTTTGTACTCATCTATGAACTATTGGACGAGATTCTTGATTTTGGTTATCCCCAAAATACGGATTCGGGTACACTTAAAACATTTATTACCCAGCAGGGCATAAAATCGGCCACTAAGGAGGAGCAAATGCAAATAACCTCACAGGTTACAGGCCAAATTGGTTGGAGACGCGAGGGCATTAAATACCGACGTAATGAATTGTTTTTGGATGTGCTGGAGTACGTTAATCTGCTGATGAGTCCGCAGGGTCAAGTGTTATCAGCCCACGTTGCTGGAAAAGTAGTTATGAAGTCATATCTATCAGGTACTATCTAAATTATGCCCATTGATTATTCTTAACTAATTTTTAATCCTGTAATTCCATTTAGGTATGCCTGAGTGTAAATTTGGTATAAACGACAAGATTGTTATGGAGTCAAAGGGCAGGGGATTATCTGGCAACTCTGAGACAGAGACATCACGTTCGGGCAAGCCTGTAGTTGTCATCGATGATTGCCAGTTCCATCAATGTGTCAAACTGAGCAAATTTGAGACGGAGCACTCAATCAGCTTTATACCGCCGGACGGTGAATTCGAGCTGATGCGTTATCGCACAACAAAAGACATTTCATTGCCATTCCGTGTAATACCTCTAGTGCGGGAAGTAGGTCGCACTAAGATGGAGGTAAAGGTTGTGTTGAAGTCAAACTTCAAGCCATCATTGCTTGGTCAAAAAATAGAGGTGAAGATTCCCACACCACTTAACACTTCAGGTGTGCAGTTGATATGTTTAAAGGGTAAGGCCAAGTATAAGGCTTCAGAGAATGCCATTGTATGGAAGATTAAGCGTATGGCTGGTATGAAGGAGACGCAGCTATCAGCTGAGATTGAACTGCTTGAAACGGATACCAAAAAGAAATGGACTCGTCCACCAATTTCAATGAACTTTGAGGTGCCCTTTGCACCATCAGGATTTAAAGTACGCTATCTGAAAGTGTTCGAGCCCAAGCTCAACTACTCTGATCACGATGTGGTTAAATGGGTGCGTTACATTGGTCGCAGTGGCCTCTACGAGACACGCTGTTAAATCTGAAGGCTCCATAATCCTACCTTCAAAGCAATCGAGCAAGTGTATCACATGGACACAGTAAAACTAATATGTTTAAACTAATGAAAACTTTCCCTGTCCCTATTGAAATTGAGCAAATGTTGTATCCAAACAAATTCAAAGTTATTTCATTAATAGGATGGTTACCAGAATAATAATAATCATTTTATAGCATATACAGTCTATGTGTGCATTCATGTGGACATGTCCTTTGTCTTCAGCAGCATGTTCACACAATACATACCATTATTATTATTATTATTATTATTATTATTATTTACGATATAATCTAATGTAATCTAATTGTTTTACAACGCCCTGGCGCGCGTCTCAAATCTCATGCTCTTGTTTTCTATTCTCTTTTATATATGATTCGTATTATTTTTTAAAATATATATATATATATATATATATATATATATATATATATATATTTATATATCTAATTATATATACATATGTTAAACTGATCCTTTATCCCAGAGCTTATTAACTCAGTAGCTCTCTTAATATTGATATTCACAAAGTGTTAATACTATTCGAATTGTTTAAATAAATAAATAAATAGCATGATATATACCATATATAATTAAAAGATCCGTTATTTTAATGAATTAATCAATAATATTACAAGAATAGCTGCGTTTGCCAGTTTCCTTGGACGGTGAACCTTCACCATCTGTCTTCAGAGGAGACTAGTGGAAAAGCTTTGGAATGGTATTAAGTTTTAAACTCCGATGGTTTGGGTTAAGATAGGCAGAAAAAATAATGTTATTGAAGGATTCCGATAGTGTTGGATTTTAGCTTGCACTACTTGGATGCATATGAGTAGGCTTACATACTTAACACAGTACCAGGTTAGACATGAGAGCCAAGAGATTCACCCGTTACTATCCTAGTCTAGATGCTACATAATGATTTTCAGGGTATTCTTTAGTCAATCATACCGCTAGAGATCATGCGTATTTCTACTGTAGTTACATTTTATTATTTATAGTAGTCACTAGGCCAATGAGTTCTACCTGATTTCGTTCTTGAAGATATTAATTAATTAGGAATAAATAGATAAATTTTATATGCGTTTACTATCAATATGTATTTGTTATATCAGTATGTATTTATATATATATATATATATATATATATATATATATATATATATATATATATATATATATATATATATATATATATAATATATATATATATATATGTGTGTGAGATAGTGATAGAGCGATAGATATATAGTGATAAATATATATACATATATATATATATATATATATGTGTGTGTGAGATAGTGATATAGCTTTGTACTGTCCACCTGACGCCTTATCTGTGTTGAATCACACAAAATTACGACATTAGCATTGATTGCAACCATGTACTTCATATTATAAAGTTTTGATTTAATTTTCCACGTCAACTATCCACCAGAGGCACGAAAAGAATAAGAAAAGAGGACAAGAGATTCTAAGCTACGAAATGAATGATCTTGTGCCTGATGTTTTGGATGAGGTGTTGCCCACTGGCAAGCTGCAGATAAACTATCCATCGGGAGTCGTTGTGCAAGAAGGTAATGAATTGACACCAACACAGGTAAAAGATGAACCAACTGTAAGCTGGGAGAGTCAAGAGGGTGAACTGTACACATTACTAATGGTGGATCCGGATGCACCTAGTCGTGCTGCGCCCAAATTTCGAGAGGTTTTGCACTGGGCTGTCATCAATGTTCAGGGAAATAAGCTGAGCACTGGTCAAGTTCTAGTGGAATTCATTGGCTCAGGTGCACCAGAAGGCACAGGATTACATCGTTATGTTTTCCTGCTCTATCGACAGACTCAAAAGATAGAGGAGTCCCAGCATGTGAGCAATCGGTAGGTGTAAATATCGTATAAGATATCGATTTGTTAACTTGTTTTCCTCTGCAGCTCTCGGGAAGGACGCATAGGCTTCAGTGCTCGACAGTTTGCCGATAAACACAGCTTGGGAAAGCCCGTTGCAGCTAACTTTTACGAGGCGCAGTTCGATGACTATGTGCCCATTCTTCACAAACAGCTTGCCGGCTAATTAAATTGGACATTCGATTAATACTCCAATAAATATAGCTTCAGACTAAATATCTATGGGTTTGACTTTATCTTTAACTTTATCTATAGTCAGGGAGCATTGGGGCAAAAGTGCACAAACTGATTAGCTGTATGATGATGAGTTGGCAGTAGTTAGCGGAAGTCACTACTGTGGGCGATCGATAATAAAAAGCTGGCGACATGTCATTCGAGGTAGAGTCATCGAGTGAACGTTAGACAGACAACAACATGGACACCAGCGGTATTATTCCAGACATTATTGACGATAAGCCCAAGGCTAAGGCAACGGTTTCATATCCGTCTGGTGTACAGGTCGATTTGGGAAAGGAGCTGACACCTACACAAGTTAAGGATCAGCCAACCGTTAGCTGGGATGCCGAGGCTGGTGCCTTGTATACTCTGCTGATGGTGGATCCCGATGCACCCAGCCGCAACGATCCCAAGCACCGTGAGGTACTCCACTGGGCTGTGATTAACATTCCCGGCAGCAATGTTGCTGGTGGTCAGGTGCTTGCCGAATATGTTGGCGCTGGTCCAGGTGAAGGTAGCGGCCTCCATCGTTACGTCCTACTGATCTTCAAGCAGGGTGACAAAATCCCCAGCGACAAGTTCATCTCTAAGACCACACTTGAGGGTCGCCTCAACGTGAAGATTCGGGACTATGTTGCCAAGCACAGCTTTGGCGTACCAGTTGCCGGTAACTTCTTCCAGGCCCAATACGATGACTACGTACCCACCATCCGCGCCCAAGTCCAATAATTCACACCATGTCCAAATTCTAAGCTAATAAATTTTATACGCATTTCCTTTCCATAAAACAAAACAGATTTTTTTCTCTGGATCCTTTGGATCCTAGATTTCCGCTCTCTTCGTTATGTGCCTTTAAAAAAGTCGGCTACCAACTTGTTGAACTCTTCCGCATAGCGCAAGTGAATGTTGTGCTTACCATCTGGAAACTCATGGTAGCGCATTGTGTCTTGGGGCAGACGTTTTTTTAGCCACGGTATATGCTCTGGTGCGATCATTGGATCCTTTTTTCCATGGAGAATGAATGTGGGTGCCTTTACTTGTGCCACTTCATTGCAGCAAAAGTCTCCGTTACGTTCATTATAGAAGGCACATGCAGCATCCACCCACTCGCCCCAGAGCTGAGCAAAGCGCTCAACTCCATAGATCTTTTCCATGGGCTCACGCATACGTGGCGACCATTTGGCAACGTCGCGTATGGCTTGCAGGGACTTAACTTCAACCTCATTTAGATATGCTCCTGCTCCCCAAATGGCCATTTTATCCACAGCATCTGCGTGACGACCAGCTAATATAAGAGCAGTAATACCACCATCACTCCAACCGAGTATAGAAAACTTGGGTCTATTTAAAACACGCATCAGCTGCACAGCAGCCTCGGCATCTTCTCGAAAAAATTCTAATCCAAATTTTCTTTTTGGCGGTACAGATTTTCCATAGCCTGGAGGATCCCAAGCAATAATCGTGTGGTCCGGCAATAGAGCAGGCAGCTGCTCTATTTGTGGTTTAAAATCTGTCCAGGCTGACCCCAGAGCTCCAGGCATTAGCAACAAACTTCGTGACCCGCTCCCACACTCAACAATATGCAATTCACCTGCGCCCTGCACCTGCACTTTTCGCTCTGTGTGAGCGAATCTGGAAAAGCTGGGCAACAATCGGCTAGCCAGCCTACTTATTTGTGTAGTGTTACACAGCATTACGTAAGAATCGTCTAGAATAAGGAGAATCAAATTCTTTTAATGAAATTAATTTTATAATGCCTAAGACGCACTTAATATCGCTCATATATTTATTGTTTGTAAATTCACATATACTACTATACTTGCCTTGTAAGTATTTGTTGATAGTTTCAAATATGATAAGGCGACTGTCTGTAAACGATGACCGATAACAATATGAATTTTTTGTGGATTTCGCTTTACAGCACTAGTTGAAAAAACCGCCAAGTACACTAGATTTAAATATTTTATTTGTATTTTCAAATATAAGAAATCTATTATTTTCCCAGGCAGTCCTTTAATCTTTAATTAAGTATACGCTTGTTTCAATAAGTTAAAATTTTTTTATCAACTTAACTTGCTCTGATTATTTAAAATCGTTTTTATTTCTTTTACAGAGCCATACAAAAGATGATTTATTTTTATTTTATTATAATAAATAATATAAGAACTGTAAAATATTTAAGCTATTATTAGTTTTAATTGTAATATTGCTCTAAATAAATATTGCTCATTCAATAAAATTTGTGTTTGCAATAAATTACAGCTGTGAATAGTGAATAGTTCCTAAATCACCCTGTGAATACTTGTCTTAAAGCTCTTTACGAGACATTCATCTTTCTGGAATTACTTTGTCGTTGCAACAGCCAACACATTGCAGCAGCCAGTTAGAACATCCGAAGGGATACCGCAATACATTGCGCTAAGAACGTAATTTTCTCGGCATGTTAATAAAATCAAAATTTTAAAAATAAAATAAATATCTTTTTTGCAACAACTGTATAATACTATATATAAAAAAGTATAGCTATGTATATATAGATATACATGTATACATATATATGTATGTAAAGTATAGTGTTTAAATTATGGTGATATAAATGTGTGTGAGTATAGTTGGCCTTGCAGTGCTCGTGTAAAAGTGCACATTACAAGCGCATAAAACAAATGCTTCTTTTACGCATACACATGAGGACCACGCACAGAACCATACACCCATTTACGCATACACATACACACACACAATCACTAACAAAACTCCCACACCAACAAAATGCAAATCCAATTTGACGCCGAACTGTCGAAGTTGTGTAGTGTGTAATAAATGTCAAGGCATTTACATGGGTCGTCGTTGTCGTAGTCGTTTCTGCATAAGTACATATCCATATGTATTAACTAGCATGTACATACCTTACATATTTTCATATATATGCGTACGCGTATATCCTGTCCCTTCTAATACGCTTCGAGTGGTGCAGGTTATGAACCTGCGTGTTCTACGCTCATCACGCATGTGTGAGTACGTCTGTGTGTGTTTCTGTGTATGTATGTTAGTAGTACACATACATTTGTATGTACGGCTCTTTGAAGTAAAAAAGCTTTTAATTTTTGGCATTCTTATGCCCTACACACAGTTAGCATAGCATATCTATTGGGATTAGTTTAGGAAAAACTAATACATATCAAATATCAAATATATTTGAATTGAAAACCGAATTTCTATTAATTTTATAAATGATTTAGTTTAATTCCAATTTATTTTGAATTCAGGAAATATTTGATATATTTTGTTTATTAAAAAATACAATGTAGTGTCTTAAGGTTGTTGATTAGGCCGAGAAGTTCAACTCAATGAATAAGCTGACGGAGCTTTCGTTATCCATTGGAAACACCATGAGGAAATTAAGTTTGAAATTGCAGCTCAGTCTTCTCGTGAATGCAGCGCAGATCGATATTAAAACCTGGAGCAGCGGAAAGTGCTCCAAAAAGTAGCAAAAAACAAAAAAAATTGAAAAGAAAAGAAATTCGACACATAGTTTTTATAATACCGTTTATGTAAAAATCTTCTGCTGCTGCTAAAAAAAATTTTAGTATAAACAAAATCAAAATTCTTAAAAATAGAAAATGATGTTTGTGTGTGTGCGCGTATGTGTTAAAAGTGAATTGTATAAGCCAAATCAAGTGCTACTAAAAATCATATTTCGTTCTCTATAGACATAGAAATCAATAACTAACATAATAATTAATATTTGGTAGCTACACCTGCGACTACTTTTGGAAGTTAATTAATTAGCCCAAAGGAGTTACTTGGGCTCAGGTCATATTAAAACGAAAGGAAGAGAAAAGAAAAATATAATTTTCGCCTACATGAAAACAGTGGAAAAATTTTTCCGATTTTTAGTATGTACATGTACGTTGGGGCGCTCGTGGGCGCCGTGCTAGATACGAGAGGGGGAGGCGTCCGGCAAGCTTTTACCAACCCTGCGACCAGCTTTATATTGTGCTGCTAACGGCTTACTAACATGAAACATGCAACATGAAATGGCCAAGGAAATGTGTACACATGTTAGAAATTTGCCAATCATTATGCAAATTAAGTGCAAAAAATGCCAAAAACTGAAACCGCGATCCAATACAAAGTGTAAAAAGAACAACACAAATTTAGCTAAAATTAATTAAAATACATTTTCATTTATAATAAAGGAAAAAAAAAAGAAAACGTAAACCTAACAGCATAATAACAGCTGCAGCCAACTTTCGTGTGAACGTGAGCTTTTTAGCTCTCTCTCTCTTTCTAAGTCTCTCATTCTGTCTTTCTGTGTATTCCCTGTCTCTCTCTCGCTCATCTATGTTACGCGCGGCGCTCTCTTGCACAAAGAGGCAACAAACAAAAGTTCAATGAAAGTTACAAACGCGGATAAAATTCCAATGTGTTACGGTCTACTATACATATAGTAATAGTAGACACAAATACAAGGACACTCGTCAAAAAAAGTAGCAGAAACTGAAAGCTCTCCTCCTGTCAAGGACTGGAATACGTATACGTATAGGAATACGCATTCCAAAGCAAAGAGACATTTACGTTTTACGCGCGCAACTCATCTGTGTGTCTGTGCATATGTGTGTGTGTGAGTGTGTGAGTGAATGAGTGCGCGCCAAGTGCAACATATCAGAATAACAGAGATAAAGTTATATATAAAACGAGCAGATAAAAGGAGCATATACATACATATATATATATATATATATTATATATATATTGAACATCTGTCAAGGACTTCGATTTCATATACAAAAAGAACTATGTACTTGAAGCAATGACAGAACAGCACAGCATTATTCGTAATAGTGCCCACAATATGGATAATAAAAACGCCCCCGAGCTGCTGCCCAAAGCGTTTGGCATATCCCATAACAAAAAAAATCATAATAATATAAGTAACAATAATAATCATAATAATAATAGTAATGGCTGGCGTCTATTACCGGAGCCAGTTGTAGCACTCAATGAAGTCTGCTCCTCCGATTTGCTATTTAATAAAGCACGTCGTCGACGAAGATGTCCTTTAAATGTTGATGAACGACACCTGCGCACAGTTCATCCTCATCTTCGTCCTCGTCCACCAATTATGGTGGAATATCGTCGCTCATACCGAGTGCTCATTGTTACGGCACTTCTAGTGAGTCTTGTGGCCAGTTTTATAACAATCAGTGCTGGCTTTCAGCTAGATGGATCCCAGAGCTCTTTCTATACCTTTCGCAAATGGTACACTGGTCTGAATGGTACACTAGAGCTTGAGTTCAAGACGGAGCAGCCCAATGGATTGGTACTCTATACGGACGATGGTGGCACTTATGATTTCTTTGAGCTAAAACTGGTTGAGGGTGCACTGCGTCTGCGTTATAATCTGGGTGGAGGTGCCCAAATCATTACAGTTGGCCGTGAACTGCACGATGGTCATTGGCATAAGGTGCAAGTGCTGCGCAATGATGATCAGACCTCGCTCATTGTCGACGGTGTCTCCCAGCAACGGTCCACTAAGGGCAAGGAGTTTCAGTTTGGAAAATTTGCAAGCAACTCAGATGTGTATGTGGGCGGCATGCCTAACTGGTATAGCACAAAGCTAGCACTGCTTGCATTGCCCAGTGTCATCTTTGAACCGCGTTTTCGAGGTGCCATACGCAATCTCGTCTATGCAGATCAGCCGGGTGGTACAACCAGGCGACAGGAAATGAAGCAGCCTCGAGACATCAAATGTGGTGATGCTCCGTGTGACCATAACGAGATGCCACCACGTGAAAGGGGTTTAAGGGTAAGTGGAAATAAGTATCTCTTATTTATTACAGTAGATCTAACTTCGCAACAAAATAGTTCTAAATTTAGTTCCATACGCTAAAATGTATGCTATAGTTTTTGTTAGTTCCATTTATGGACTATTTGTTAGTTTAGAAATTTGAAGTTTGGTTCCTTTCCTGTCTTTATGGATAATTGTAAATGTTTATTAGGGTGTTCGAGGCAATACAACCGATGCCTGTGAACGGAGCGATCCTTGTCAGCATGGTGGCATATGCATTTCCACTGATTCCGGCCCTATCTGCGAGTGTCGTAATCTTGAGTATGATGGCCAGTATTGTGAGAAGGAGAAGGCGCCATCCGAAGCAACGTTCCGTGGTACACAGTTCCTCTCGTACGATTTGGGTCAGACTGGCGCCGAACCCATTGTTAGCGCCCAGGATGCCATCTCCTTCTATTTTCGTACACGCCAGCCAAACGGTCTGCTCTTCTACACGGGACATGGCACCGATTATCTTAACTTGGCATTGCGGGATGGAGGCGTTTCGCTGACCATGGGCCTAGCCAATGGTAAGCAAGAGATGCATATAAAGCCCTCAAAAGTGCGCTTCGATGACCATCAATGGCACAAGGTAACTGTGCATCGTCGCATTCAGGAAATCTCATCAATAACCAGCTTCTGTCGGGTGTGTAAACTTTGAGCTAAGCATTGTTAGATTATTGGTCTGACTTTATCATCTATATTTGTGTAGCTTGTTGCTGTCGTGGATGATGTTTATACGGATCACTCTCATATAGCTGGCAAATTTACCATGTTGTCCTCCTCTCGTGTCTATGTGGGAGGCGCTGTCAATCCACGTGCTTTGCTCGGAGCACGTGTGCACAACAATTTTGTGGGCTGCCTACGCAAGGTTGAATTCTCGGCAGACACATTGAATTTGAATCTTATCGATCTGGCTAAAAGTGGTTCCAAGTTGATACAGGTAGCTGGCAGCGTAGAGTATCAGTGTCCCAGCGGTGACCCCCAAGATCCTGTCACGTTCACTACGCGAGAATCCCATCTGGTAAGTAAAATCATTGACATATTTTTTAGCGGAAACTCATTGCGGTTGATCCAGATACTACCACCTTGGGAGACAGGCAAGCAGAGTTCAATTAGCTTCAAGTTTCGTACAAAGGAACCCAATGGCATTATCATCCTAGCCACAGGCTCTAAGCAGCCTCGCGCCAAGAACGTAAGACAAAATCTGACGATAATGATCCTTTAGATAATGCCACTTGATTACAGCCCGTGCTAATTGCTATTGAGCTACTCAATGGACATATATATATTCATCTGGATCTGGGATCAGGCGCCTCCAAGGTACGCGCATCCCGCAGACGTGTGGATGAAGGCGACTGGCATGATCTCATACTGCGCCGCACTGGTCGTGATGCCAAGGTGAGTGTTGATGGCGTATGGAATGATTTCCGTACACCCGGCGATGGTACCATACTAGAGCTAGACGGTCACATGTATGTGGGCGGCGTTGGTCCCTCCTACAACAATGGGGCCTGGCCGGCAGCCATCTGGACGGCAACCCTGCGACAGGGATTTGTGGGCTGCTTGCGTGACCTGGTGCTCAGCGGCAAGGCCATTGATATAGCAGCATTTGCACGCGTGCAGGACTCTGGTGAGTCATTTGTGGCATGCCACTTGTTAAAGTAATGGATACAATCTAAGATCTAAATAAAAAAAAAATGTTGCAGCTTCGGTGAAACCTTCGTGCCATGTGCAAGGTAATGTATGTGGCGGTAATCCCTGTCTAAACGGAGGCACTTGTCTCGAGGGCTGGAATCGACCCATTTGTGACTGCTCGGCCACTCTCTATGGTGGCCCCATCTGTGGACGAGAATTGGCTACGCTTGCCTTCAATGGTAGCCAGCACATGACCATTTGGCTGGCCAATGGACAAGACACAAAGACACAAACCGAGGAACTGGTCATTAGGTTTAAAACCTCACGACCAGCAGGTCTACTCCTCCTAACTAGCGCAGAATCCAATTCCCCGGATCGTCTAGAGATCGCTCTAGTTGCGGGTCGTATACGTGCCAGTGTGCGGCTAAGCGATCGAGAGAAGGTAATACAAGGGATAAGTTTTATTTATATAAGCGCAAAATGGTTTATATTTGTGTTTCCAGAACTTACTCGCTGGCCAATCGGTTCTTAATGACAATAATTGGCACACCATACGTTTCTCCCGCAGAGCATCTAATTTGCGTCTACAAGTTGACGGGGCTCCCCCCGTCAGGGGTATGTTATGTATGTATCAACAGCACATCTATTGCCCTACTACGTGTCGTGCCGTGTCGTTTTTTTTAATAAAAAAAATAATAAAAGAAAAGAAAAAGGAAACTCCCCAATCTGCAACGAGACTCCTTCTTTCTCTCTCTCACTCTCTAACCTCTTGAATCTACAAACAGTTAGCTTCTACTCTCAAGTGTACTTTCCAGTACTCAAGCTCAGCCTGAGTGTAAGACAATAATTGATTATACTCGGAAAAGCACACCCAATTCCCCTGCCCCCACAACTCGTATTGCCCCTTGAGTGAAAGGTGTCAGGACGTACTATATATACATATCCATAACAGATCGGATCAGATCCAAGTGCAGTCAGCGGCGGTTTTTCAATGTTTTTCTATTTTATTTTGAAAATTTTGCTTTAAAGCTTTTCGGTTTAATTTCGTTAATTTACAACTACACACACACATACAATACACATACACGCAGACAAAAATACAGATATATATATATATTTATATATAAAAATGTAAAACAATTAATGAAAGTGTAAATTTAATGAAAAAAAATGGAAAAACTTTTAGTTCTTCCAACAAATTCATCGTTGCTAATTTTTGCTCATTTCATGAATAAAACACAGACATACACACACACATACATTTTCTTCCTCGTACATAGATAATATCACATACAATACATTAAACCCGTATACTCATACTATTCACATTCAATTGTAACACTCACAAAAATGAATCATTGTACGATGCCTTTTAAAACTCACTTTAAAACTCGTTTTATATTCGTACTAACTAACTTAACTTTCACTCCATTTTACTTACTTCAATTTGTTGTGATATTATTTTGATTTTATGAAAAAAATATCGATTATTACTATCGATAAGTATTTAATTGATTAACATCATTAATCTTCTTCCTTATTGATTCATTCATTCAATATTCAGATTTGTTTCTCAATTCTCTTGTTAGTTTTCTTTTTTGCGAGACTTTTTCAAAAACATCTTGATGTTGTGTTATCATTTGCGAATACCTCTCTCTCTCTCTCTCTCTCTCCTGTCTATCTCTAAATCTCTCTCTCTCTAACTCTAACTATAACTCTAACTATAAAACCTCTGCCAATACACAAAGTTTATTTGTTATTTATGATAATTGCCTAATATTAAAAACTCGTAACTCCCATTTCAATTGAAGAAACAAGCGAACGAAGTGGGTAAACAATGAATAGGAATGAATAAAAGAATAAATGTGCTATATATAGGACCTTACTTGACTGAATACATTACTTAATACGCCAATGGATAAAGGAAATCAATTGCATAAATTTAAAAATCAATTGATAGACTATATTTAGCGACTACATAAAATATAATATAAGACTCTTAGAAGCCTGAATTAGGTAGATTAATTTATTTAAAACAAATTAATTGAATAACTTGAATGAATTATATGATACATTCGGATTATTAGCTAAACGATAAAGTTTAATTTAGCTCAAATTAATATCTCAAATCTGCGAATGAACGATTCATTGTACATAATATAGGTAGGAAGAATGACTAAACAAGCATATATATATATATTAATCATATATCATATATCATATTGATTGTCTTGTAAATTATGTTATGTCCTTGAAAACATGGCTAAATGTATATGAACATATATTATAATCAAAGTTAATGTGTTTTGCTCTGATGTTGGGCAACTCATGCTAATTCCATGAACTCTATAATCCAATTGGAATTCCAATTAGAATCGTTTTAAAGCATCATCAAAAGAAGTGAAACACTTCTGGTTGTTCTTCCACCCTTAACTCCTTTCAAATCAATTTTATTTGTGGAATCTTGAAAGAAACTTACAATTCCAATTGGAATGCCCAACATCAGGCTATGTAAATTAATTACAATTGTTGTTTTTAAATTTTTCCTTTTTTTAATGTTTTTCCATGTAAATATGAAAGATTTGTACTTACAGGCAAACCTAACTTGTTTAATTTATATAAATCTAAAGTTTAAACTAACTTAACAACAGATACGTGTGGTATGTGAAAGAATGCAAAAATATTATCCTTTATATACGAAAAAAAAACTATATAAACAAAGTTACCTTAACATAACAACAGCAACAACAACAACAAGAGCAGCAAAATCAATGAACAGTGTTTCATTTCATATGCAACAAATGCAACTTTAATCATAATAGTGAGATCTAAGCTGACCTTTTCATAAGAGAAAAAGTAACAAAAAAAAAAAATAACAAAAAAAACCAGAAAAAATCGTTAATAATTTTCTAGTTTGCTTTTGGTTTGTTCTTTATTTAACTAATATTTGTTTTGGGCGAGAGAAAAATTAAAGAATAACGAAAAAACGAAAAAAATCGACACGCAAGAACTCGGTGAAACATTTTTTTGCCAAATCGCTCGATAAATGTTACGGCGTTCAAGGATGTTCAAGGATGCGTGACAAAAGTAACAAAAGATGAAAGTGAAAAGAAAATATAAAATACAAAAAGATGAAAAGCAAGCAGCAGGATATACACGCAAAACCCTCCTCCCCCCAGCCCACATCGCCAGCGACACGTAACTTTTATTGAGACGAGAAGGCAAAACAATGTTTGGAAGCACCCAGGGCTGTAATTTTGCACCATTTAATATGTAATTAGCTTTGTGTTAAGTAAACTATGTACTCGTTAACAACAACAACAACAACTATAATAACAACAAAAGCAATAACAACAATAATAATAATAGCAACTAACAACAACAGCAACAATAGCAACCAAACGTGTCCAAAACGTACAAATTAGTTTCTCATTGTGTAGACCTCACTTTGTGTGTGTTTGTTCGTCTGTGTGTGTGTGTGTGTTGTGTGTGTATGTGTGCACGTGTGTTTAAGTGTTCCAAATTGCGGCAGCCGGCAAATGGGCAACTCCTTTAAGTCCCTCTAGGCCGGACACACACACACACACACACACACACAGGCACACTCGCAGACACTGGCACACATACTTAGCCACACAGAAAAGCAATTGCTGTCGCACAGTTGTTATGTACGCGCACAACGCACAAAGTCAACTATCAATATATATATACATATATATATATATAAATATATAGAAGCACATACCAGCTCAATGACACACATACATACACACATGCACAGGCACATTGCATGTGCGCACCTGAAACGTAACGTAATGTAACGTAACGAAACGTAACGCAACGTAATTATAAAACGAAGTTAAAAGTTTTGCAACAATAATATATAAAATCGCATGACTCGCTCTCCGATCTTGTTTCTCTATCTTTCTCTTTTCTACTAGTCTGTCAAACTATACTTTCTTACTCTCTCTCTCTCTCTCTACTAATTACTCAAATATGCGGCTAATTATATTGCCCATAACCAGCTGCAACAATTGTGACCCACTTTTCGCATTTCACATTATTATTACTCACTTCGCACACACTCACACACACTCTGTCTCTCTCTTTCCCTGTCTCTCTGTTTCTCTTTATTGCTTTACCTCTGGGTCCTCTTAATGTTTCACTCACGCTTTCTGCAGCCATTTGCATGTCCAAACGTCAATCAATTTGTACCATGTCGTTGTACCACGTATCGTATGCGCAATATCTGCTCATTGCTAAATTGCACTTGGTTATTAGAATTTATTGTAACATTTAAAACGTAGCTTTAACTGAAAACAAATGTAACACACATACACATACTTGATACACATCAACAGGCACATTAAAAGCATTTACATATAGTCTCTATAAGAGTAAACTAAGGATTCTGGCAGCAATTGAAAGTTGAGGACAAATCTACATTCCACCAGTAATATATATTATAGACGCTATGGTAGGGAAGTATTAAAACCATCAATAGCTGACAGAATCCTACAAACAAAATACATATATATACACATACATACACATAAACTATTAACAATCGATGTTTAGTTCTTAATGTTGTTTGGAACAGCAACAAAAAAATTGTGAATTTGTTTTGTGTTATTGTTTTATTTATTTTCTTTTTATTTTAGCTTTTTCATTTGCGTGTAGGTAAAAAAGCAAATAAGGATATTAAAAACAAAAGAAAAAGAAACACTAATCTAGTGAACTATCTTAAGTTAAAATCTCTTTGGTTTCCTGCACCTTTTCAAATCAGAAAAATTAAATAAAAATAAATAATAAAAATATCCAAAAAAATCACCGCTAATTCTAGTCGTAAATCAAATGTATTTCACACACAGACATATACACACATATAGAAATGTCACCTGGCTATATATTATATATTTATATACTTGTCTATATACATATATATGATATGTTATCAAGAAGTGCACTTAACTTAATACACTAGCTTATACAGAGATTCTTTCTTTGAACAACTTTCTCTCTTTCTTTCGATATCTTTTGATTTTCCTTAAGACTTTACAACTTGTGCAAAGTTATTATCTAAACTCTTAATTCATCATTTGCTTTCTGTATTTACTACTTATATACACACACAAATACATACCTATATGCATATATATATAGTTACATACCTATATGTATATAGCTGTATGTGTTAATGTATCGAAACTGCACTTTTCTTAGTATAACTATTGGTATAACTATTCGTAACTGATAACAAAACAAATAGAAAGCTGCATTGACATTTTCTAGCCACTGTCACACTGTACAGTGGACACCTACTACAACTATTCATATCTTAAAAAAAAAAATAACTGCTTGAAATGATTTTTGAATCAAAACTTAGCTCTATGTCTACTAAAATGCATACTCTATTTTATACTACTACTATTACTACTACTTAATACTAAAAAAAAAAAAATATATATATATATATATACGTGCACACTACATATATATATATATATATATATATTATATTCAATACATATACATATGTATGTATATGTATATATGTATTATATGTGCTTCTTGTAACTAACTAACTAAATACAAACATTCGTTTCTCACCAACAAATATCCAATATATATTTATATATATACCCAAAATATATAACCAATAACCTATATACGATATGCCTATATACCTAGATAATATACTATATAATATACTATATACATTAGAGCAAGGCCAGGCTAGCATTGGCACCTGGCGTCCTTTGCCTAAGTATCCCCCCTTTTATCAAACTTTGCTGTATTCTTTGCATAGCTGAGACAATACTGGGCCGACATAGCACCATGGAGATACGTTCGATACATTTGGGTGGACTGTTTCATGCCGAGGAGGAGATACAGATGACCTCAACTATGCCGAACTTTGTGGGTCAAATGCAAGGCTTTGTGTTCAATGGTCAGCGGTAAGCAATGGTTTAACTCTTTATCCCTAATCCTTTAGAGTTTGCAGTTTGAAATGACCTTTTTCTTCAGCTATTTGGATATAGTTAAGTCCTTGGGTCCCGAGCTATCGGCTCTACCTAGCGCCACCTTCAAACTGACAGCACGTTTCGTCAGCTCACCATCGGGACAACCATATCATGCAGCAACCTTTCGCTCCAAGCACTCCTATGTGGGTCTGGCCATGCTTAAGGCCTACAACAGTGTATCTATAGACTTTCGCTTCAAGACTGTCGAGCCGAATGGCTTGCTGGTGTTCAATGGTGGCCGACGCAATGATTTCGTTGCTGTAGAACTGGTAAATGGACATATACACTATACATTCGATCTTGGCGATGGACCCATAACCATGCGGGATAAGTCACGTATTCATATGAACGACAATCGCTGGCATCAAGTCAGTATACGTAGACCTGGACCCAAGACACATACACTGACGGTAGACGATTCCTTTGAAATTATCACACTTACTGGAACCAATATGCATTTGGAGCTGGCGGGCATACTGTATATTGGTGGTGTATTCAAGGACATGTACTCCAAGTTACCAGGTTCGATATCATCCCGTTCTGGCTTTGAGGGTTGTCTAGCTTCGTTGGATCTGGGCGATAACTCGCCTTCGCTTACCAGCGACGCAGTTGTGCCCAGTTCTCTGGTAGTCAGTGGCTGCGAGGGACCCACCAAGTGCAGCCAGAATGCGTGTGCTAATCGTGGTGTCTGTGTGCAGCAATGGAATACCTATGCCTGCGAGTGCGATATGACCTCATACACAGGTCCAACTTGTTATGATGGTGAATATATTCGGGGTAGTGGGAACAACAACTGTGTCACTTACAACCTTTATGTTACTTATAGAATCTATTGCTTATGAGTTTGGCAATAACAGAGGAATGGTGCAGTACACTTATCCGGAGAACTCTCAAGCGGATACAGAGGAAGACAATGTGGCATTGGGCTTCATTACCACCAAACCGGATGCTGTGCTATTACGAATTGAGAGCGCCACCACTCAAGATTACATGGAGCTGGAGCTAGTCGAGGGTAATATCTTCATGGTCTATAACATTGGCAGTGTCGATCTGCCTCTAGGCGAGATTGGTACCAAGGTCAACGATAATGCATACCATGTTGTACGCTTTTCCCGCAAGGGTGGTAATGCCACGCTTCAGCTTGATGACTACAATGTGCAGGCAGTCACACCGCAGGGTAAGCTTGGATTGGCTCGATCAGTTTAATAAGCACAGTTGGTGTATCAATCTCTACTTCTACATTTGGTTAACAGGACATCACTCGACCGTGTTTAATACCATGTCGAATGTACAAGTGGGTGGAAAATTTAGCCGCAATGGCCGCACAAGGATCGAGCGACCCTTTGCTGGCGTCATTGCTGGCTTGTCGGTAAATAAGCTGCGTATCCTGGACTTGGCTGTCGAGCGCGATACTCATATCACCATACGAGGAGATGTTCAATTGGTAACTGGAGTATTAGATAGAAATGATCTGCAGAGAATGCAGCAGGTTAGGGAATTTATTTCAAATTTTATTTCAATTCCTCTCGACTTTTTTCAAATTTCCAAAATATTTTTCTCATCGTATCGAAAAAAGTTTATTCAAAATTCTTTCTTTAATCAATCAAAAATCAAACTTAAAATATTAAAACAAAATTAATTATGATATAAATATATTTATATAATGTAATATAAATAGCTTCATTATATGAACCCCTTTTCCCCTCGCAGATTGAATGCACTGAATTATTGTACAGTTTTTCGAAGCAACATTTCTTCTTCTTCCCTTAAGCAATTCTTTTGGGGAAATTCGGTTCATCATTGATAACAAAAATACTAAAATATTAGCTACTAAATGTATTTAACTAGTGTAAATGCCACATTTGATTTAATTTCAGTTAATTTTTTATATCAGCTTCTTTAACAAGCACCAGCAATTAATCTCCCCAAGAAATTCTCACTAACCTCAATTAAATTTGAAAATATGCACAGCAATAATCAAATTATTAATATACATATCTCTATATATTAAAGTGTATATATGTATATTGCAAGTATATATATAAAATCTCACACTTATCAATTATTATCTGCCGATAGATCATATATTATTATTATTATCCTATTCTTTTTATTTTATTTTTTTTGCACCTTTTATACTTATATTCGTATTGAAGCCAGTTTTGAGAGCACTAATGCTGCATGACTCTTACACTTTGCATAATTATACAATACTAAACATTATTCCTACACATATAATAATCACACAAAAATCAACTAACACATTCCAATTAATCAATTTATATGATAAATAATATGTTACATTCATTTAGGACGAACATTTGCAAATAGTATAGTTTTTTTTAATGTTTCGTTAAGTTGATTAGCGCGCAATTCAAAATCTAAAGTAAATTTGGCGTTCAAGTCGTTCTTTTAAACTGTTCGATCAATTCGCTCGATAAGAGCAGTTCAATTAAGTTCTAGGATCAAGATGTTCATTTAATTTGTTCATTAAATGCAGTTCGATAAAATCATTCGTACAAGTTCTTCGTTTGAATCCAGTTGTAGTACGTTAGCGAATAATTTAAAGAAAAAGGTTAAAAAATCATAACTTATATAATTTTAGTGAATTAAAATGAAAGATTAAAAGTAATTTTTATACTACATTTTATTGTTACTGCATGGAAGGGTCTTAGCCAGCTAAATCATATAAGATTAATTGGTCTCACCTGCTTTCAAACAACATATGCATCTATGCAAACATATACATAAAATATTATCTAATACAGACACACACACACAGACTTCAACATAATTATACTCGCTATGCACTTACCTAATACTCAGCTAACAATCAGCATACATACAATAATCGCTTGGCCAGATCGGCGGAAGATCAACTGAAGTAAAATTAGACTTTGAATTCTACTCGACAGACGCCAGCAAGTGGTTATCCGGGTGCAATAGATGATTTGATATTCTCTGGTGCTGGATCCGGTTGCCGCGGCGATGATGAAGACGAATGCACACCACCATTTGAGTCAGGCAGTGGCGATGATCTTATAACACCCGTCTATGTGCCACCAACTAAACAGACAACAACCACACAGCAGGGGAATAGCCTTGGTGTTGACCGAAACAACAACAGCAATAATAACAGTAATACCAACAACAATGGCACAGAGCGCGCCTGTGATGACGAGGATTGTGTGCATGGCTCTGGGGATTATGGCGAAACAACGGAGCAGTTCACATCGACGAGCACAGCCAAGGGCGCAGGTGAGTGTACATTTACATTATCTACCTACTAATGTAGGTAGGATTGGCCAGTGTGGTGTCATTTTGTCATTGACATTTGCATCACACAGACACACATCATACAGACATATTAATAGCTAGCTAGTTTTTATACCTATATAACAATATATGAATGTAGAACTAGAATGTTTCACTTTTAAGCTCTGGGTTTCGTTATAGTATAATATACATATATAATCTATAGTCTAGTTTAACTGATTTCTCAGTTAAAAGCTAAAGTTCTCTCGTCCTCTGGGTTTTAAACGCGCCTTGAACTATGCTACGCTTTTAACGCTTACAACAGTGCAATAAACATTCACAGACACACACACACACACACACACATACATATCTACCAAACATACATATAACAACGCCTAGCTTCATAGTTGTTAATAAGGATAGCTTTGTACTAAAAACAAGAAATACTACTTTTATATTAAATATCATTAAATCGATGCACCAAATTGAGTTCCTGCTCATCTGATCGACCCTCTTACCAGCACCCACCTTTCTCCTCACTTGCTCTGGGCAGACAATTATTAAACATGACATGTCACAGACTCAAAATATAAATAAACAAATAAACTAAACAAACCATTCAAGCATTAATCAATCAAAATCCAAGCAAACAAATCCAAATCTCAACTTTCAATCAACCAAATTCAATATCAATATCAAATCAATATCAAAATTTCACTTGCCTTCATCTTCAGCTCAGTTCAGACTCATCCACTCAAAGTTGTTGATGATGCTTCTAATTTGAACTGACAATGAGTACGCCTTATGTGTCTCTTTCAGAATGTGAAAAGGTCTTCATATTTCTGACTCTGATTGCGCCTTGGATACTCTGTAAATTGTAAACTTTACTTATAAACAAAAAAGCATAAGAAAACCAAAAGAAACAACAACAACAAATGTCTTTTAGCTATAAAGAAGCAGTGCACATAGGCTAAGATCGATAAATACTTAGACTTTGTCTAATATATAATATATATATATATATATATACTATATAAACAAAGTTTAGCGTACAGTATATGTACCTATATGTATTTGAGCAATACCACCTACAACAGCAACAACAGCTAGCAACTAGCAACTAGCAACTAGCAACAACAACAACATCAACTAGCTACAACTATAATAATAACAACAACAACAAGCAATACTCCAACTATTCCTACTAAAACAACAACAACAACCAACAACCAACACTCTTATCATAAGCGTGTGCACGTTAAGCGTTTGCGGGAGGGTCAAAGGTTATGGCGTAACTTATATGTAGCACACATATATAGTAAATATGTATGTGTATTTGTATATAACAGTATAACAGTAGCAAGCAATATATATGTATGTCAACGTGTGATTGCGAAATGTATGTAAGCCATGTATAAAGTGAAACGAAAGAGAAAGAAAATTTGAATCGCATTTTTTGCATATATTTATATAACATATCCGTACCTATATCTGTCTATCTATCTATGTATATATATATATATATATATATACATATATATATATACATATACATATATATCAACATATAATACCTATGTACGTTTAGTTAACTCTTTTCCAATTTCAATTGTACATATCAATCGATGCATATGCATATCTCTCTCTATCAATCTACCTATCTATCTATCAATATTTCAATCTCTCAATATCAAAGTACTTTATGTTCAATAAATTATGTTAACAACAACTTGCCAGTAAATACTTTTTGGGGCGGGTAATATTAAGCACTGCAATTAGCGCACTAACACAAGCACATACATACTGTGCACCAACACCAACTAATACACAAACACACACACACACACACACACACACAGGTACTTACAGCATATGTCAAATAATATACATTAAAAACTACTGCCAAACATTTACAGAGTCCAATAATGAGCTGGTTACACCAACAACAACTGGACGTGGCGATCTTACAACCGAACAGCAGCAACACAGCAGCAGTAGCAGCAGTGGCAGTGGTGCTGGTAGCAGCACCACCACATACATGACTACCATGTCCAGTGCTGGCAGCAGCAGCACATTTAGTGGTCAGCCTAGCAGCACCAGCAGCGTTCTAACCAGCTCCACACAGCGTACCAGCAGCAGCAGTAGCAGCACAACAACGACAACAACAACAACCACCACGACAACTACAACTACAACCACAACACCAGCGCCAGAGATACGCACCACAGCTACTGAACGAGAAACCACACACGATGTCTACATAGCCATAGGCGGCGCTGGTGGTATTGGTGGCGGCGATGGTAAGCGGGATCATGAGCGTATGCAACTACCAGATGAGCATCCGTTACCACCATTACCGCCACCACTACCACCACAACCAGATCCACCACCATACGGTACCTACGGTGGCAACACATACAACAGCAATGTAAACAACTATCGACCCAAGGGCAAAGGCGGCCGCATCAATTCTATTGAGGAGGAACGCACGGCGATGATTATTGGCATTGTGGCGGGCATCCTTATAGCTGTCATATTGGTTATCTTGCTCGTCCTGTGGCTCAAGTCGAATGGTGATCGCAATTACAAGACAGAAAGTGAAAAGGCGGCTGCCTATGGCTCACATAATCCAAATGCAGCACTTCTGGGCAACACCAGCACCAATGGCTCGTACCATCAGCAGCGACAGCATCATCAAGTAGCGGGTGGCAGCATGCATGGACAGCATCATAGCCAGCAACAACAACACAACGGTCACAATGGACACAATGGACACAATGGACACAATGGACACAATGGACACAATGGCTCTGGCGGTGGTGTTGGCGGTGGCATGATGTCCAGTGGCAGCGGATCCCTAGGCTACGGCAGCGATGGACGCCCACAGATGGCAGGTCTGGTGCAGCCAAAGGCTAAAAAGCGTGACTCCAAGGACGTCAAGGAGTGGTATGTCTAAGCAGCAACAAGAATATCGATAAAAACCAACTGCATCCAACAGCGTCAAATTAGCAATAAGATGTGATGCTATCTATATAAAAAGCCAATATCAAATCCCAACTAGCATCACCTACACACATACACACACACACATATATATATATATATATATATATAAATATAAAATTATATAATTATAGAAATAGTAAATATATATATATATATATATATATTTAGCGACCTCACGCAGTTAATTAGAGACGTTGACAAAGTGTACAAAGAACGACAAAGGGAAGGACACTACACGCGGGGTCTGTCAAGGCAATAAGAAAGCTATAGAGGACATAATATTATAGTTTCTGCTAAAAACACATAACGCAACATATTACTTTAGCTGCATTAAGTTTTAAAAGCAAAATCAAGAAGGAGAATATACTTTAGGTACAGATATATAAAGGAAGAATAATAAAATTAAATGAAAACTCAACACTTGCTAACGAAATGCAACAAATAAACAAAAGGGAAGGGGAAATCAATAGATTGAAAGTTATTTAAGTATATACTATATATAATATATATATATATATATATATAAAATCTGCCACTAGCCAATCAAATAATTGTGTAAAATATTTCGCTATAAAGAAACTAAAACAAATCTTAATAATTCAGCAAAAAAAAAAACTATAGAAGAAAACATAATGGAAATTTAGCAAAAAATTCAATGTAAACGTAATTAACAAATATATAATTATAATTAAATGATAATTATACATAATAATAATATATACGACTATATCTTCTGTTTATTGCCTATGAAAAAAAACAGCGTTTAAACTTTGTAAAGAAAACAAATTTTTTTGGTGCTGTATTTAACTAATCTCGTACTTATATTGAACGCAGGCAGCTTCTACAATAAACAGAATATATATATACATATATTAAAAATGTTATTAAGGAATACTTATATATATATACAAGCATATAAAATATTGCAAGAAATCCTGCTAAAGATTGTTTAGATTCAATTGAAACTGGCTTTAATTAGTTAAATGTTATGAAAAGATATACGAAATGATGCGAATCCAAAATATGATATGTAATATGCTATACACACATAATACATATATATATGTATATACATATATATATGCTATATGATATATAATATTAGACAAAGCGAATCCCACTTAAGCTAGTCGAATCCTTCGTTTTGGTTCTGAACTTTAGATATGTTTATCCTGCGTATAAGGTTAAACTTTGTTCAAGAATGCACACACAAATACTACACATAACTATATATATATATACATAATTATATACAATATATATATATATACATATATACTTTTTATATACCCTGACTCCATATATGTATTTGAGACTATATATTGCCATGGACACAATTCTATGCAATATGAACTCGGACATATCAATTGAGAAGACAACACAACACAACGCCAACACTTACTCAAACACACAATCACACATAAGACACATAAGAAGCGAACCTACCTAGCTTTTTTTAAAGGAAATATGTAAGCAAATATTACTTTAAAGCGAAAAGAAATTGAAAATGAAAATGAAGATGGAAACAAGCAACAATTTTACAGTATTAAAGCCGCTTTTGTGCATGTTTTATAAGGCTTACGTGACGTATACACAATCAGCAGCTGCAAGAACTAACAATAAGACACACACACATACACACACATACACACACACACACACACACACACACACTGATACACACATACACTTAAACAATGTATTATTTTGGAGCTCTTTATATTATTTTGCTGCTTTTACTATATAATCCATTTTATGTAATCTTTCCCCACTTTTCGATTACTTTCTTATATACAAAGTACTTATAGTTAATACTTGCATATGTACATATAACGTATTATGGTACATATTTTACATATGTACCCAAGTCTTTCTCATTCTGTCTCTCTCTTTATATATTTAAATATATACTATATACTATATTATATATAATGAAATCATACACGCACACACACACACAACACATACACTTTTAAATATTAATATCAATCATACCAGCATATACATACATACATATATATATATATTTAAAGTTACTAATACACATATATAGATTGCATTTGAAAATTTTTTTGATATATTTTCGAGTCTTTTAAGATCTCAACTTGTATACAAATCACATCAAACTCTTGGTTTACTTAGGATATATACATATATATACACATACACACACAGTTATACATACAGACGTGCGTGTACATATGTGCAATCGTTATATATATATATATATATATAGTGTATACACAAAAAAACATATACAATATTATTAACTATTATTATTATGATTATTATTATGTATGTACGTCCCTTCATATATATATACATATATATTTATATATATACAAAGCAGTTGATAAGAACAAATTCCCACTTAATAATATGTAATAATAATAATAATATTATTATGTATATGTAACGATTTCTCTCCAGAAGTTTTCTAAATTTTCACAATGTTAATTGCTGCACAAGTAAAACCTCTGCATTTAAGTAAGAAAACAAAAAAAAAAACAGAAAAAACTCAAAGAAAAACAAAGATTTTTTCATTAAAACTAAAATTTATTTTGCCTTGCGATTGCACACTTAAGAAAGAAAATGAAAAGGAATAAAGAAAACCAGTAAAAGGAATTTATCCACAAGGAAAAATAGTTGAAAATAACCTTTAAAGAAAATGCCACACGCCAGAAAATTGTTTTAAAATTCAATAATAAACAAATATATAAATAACAGATAATTATATATATACATATATATATAGAATAACTATATGTTTAATGGATAATATGTTATGTATGTATGTATGATAAACATGCATATGTATGTTAGTCTAATGTGTAACACAGTAACGGTAATATAGTTAAAACGCAGGAATATAGTTGAATGGTCATAGGAACAGATAATGCGAATGAAATGCAAATGAAATGTATCAATAAAAATACTAAAACTTACAATATATATATATATATATATATATATATGTATATGTATATATATATATATAATATGTATCTATTTAGGCTTAATATCATTGTTATCTAATATATATACGTATATACAACATAAACACATACATCAATCACACTAAAACACATACACACCGACATATATACATATATAAATATATATATATACACATATATATGAACATGTAATGGCTGCGTAACGCTCAAGTTGCGCATATATATATATATATATATATATAAATATATATATATATATATATTATAACGTAACGTGTATGTACATGTAGCGGCAGTGATTGTTAAAGAAATTGCTTTGTTTTATTTAGATTTTATAATTTATGAGAATCGAAAGAAAATGGAAAAAACGGTATAAAAATGCATACAAATACAGAATGACTGACAAAACCCAAAATTATAACATTGCATATAATAAATAAAACCAAATAAAATAAAAAAATATGTGTTAATTATATTAAGAAAGTCAATAAGAATTGGTAATCTTTCCTACGTGATTTGGATAGACTTCCCATACTGATCTTACAAAGAGATTTATAACAAAGCTATTCTTTGCAGGAGTAATTAAATCCTTAACAGTGGCAACACTGGTCAATACTTATAAGAAGAAGAAAATTGTAAAAGTAATTTAAAATTTTATTAAACTTTTATGAAAAATTTGATTTTTAGCAGCATCGTCAATGGCCATGTAACAGGCGAACAGAGTTAGCAGCTAGCATAAAATGAAATTAAAAATATAACATAATGTGCAAGCAGAACAGCTAGTGCTGATTCGGGCTTGTCCTTTTTGGCATGTGCCAAACTTAAAATAATTGTAGATCAATTGACTTCTATTACTATGCTGCTCACAAAAAATGTTATAAAAGTTTACTTTTACAATTTTTCTTCTTCTTATTAGTTTGCAAATATGCTTGCATGTTTCAGCCTGGCAGCACTATTTTGCTGAATAATTTTGATTTACAGTACCACGACGTTACAGAAAGTTAACATTACAGTCTATCTACATTACCGCCAATTCAAATTCAAATCTGCAGTAGCAGTTAGAGTAATGAATTAAACATGGAATAAGACTTTAAATCATCAATAAAATTTTAACATATTTCTATTTATTTACTTTGAATATTAACAATTAAAAGCACTTTCAGTTTTATATTTATTACTAAAGACTAAGACATGTAGCCGCTTTTCAACACTAGTGTGCGTTAGTGGCTTCCCAACACTCGCAAGTTTTGCGTGTGACTTATTAAATTAAAATTATTATTGAAATATTAAGTTATAAGTTAAACATAAAATATGGCTGGAACCTCAAATGCTGCCGCAAATACCGAGATGATTGATCTCAACAAGATTAGCCCGGAACAGCTGGTGCAAATAAAGCAAGAGTTTGAGCAGGTGAGTGTGAACGGCATGTGGGTGTTGCTCACCATTGGTCATTGGCGAGCAGGCAGCGGGTAGCAGGCTGCCATAACGAAACTGCACATGTTACAATAATTGCTTTAATTTTGGAAACGTTTAGGAACTTGTAAACATACAGGACTCATTGACAACTCTTAATGGTTGCAAAATGAAATACGCAATGTCAAAAGATGCGCTAGACTCATTTCAGCCTGACTGGCACAACCGTCAAATTCTGGTACCACTGACAAACAGCATGTACGTACCTGGACGCATAAAGGATCCCAATAATTATGTCATTGATATCGGCACCGGTTACTACATCGAAAAGGTAATGAAAGCTCTATTTAATCCATAGTTTAATATATACGAAAATTTTCTCTTTGTTTTGGGTACTATTAACAGAATCTGGAGGGTTCCAGAGACTACTTCAAACGCCGCATAGAATATGTGCAGGAACAGGTTGAAAAAATCGAGAAGATCCATATGCAAAAGTCGCGATATCTGAACGGTGTCAATAATGTACTCGAAATGAAACAGGCGGCAGCAGTTAAATTGATGCAACAGCAACAAAAATCCAAGCAGACTGCCTAGAAATGAAAATCCTTGGCACTTTGCAGACAGATCACCGATGATTAAATTATTATAAACTTTTAAACAATATTTGTGCATTTAATTTAGTTTATTAAAATGACCCAGCTACTTTTTGGCTTCTGCCAATGCAATAGTTAACACCTTTAACTTTTGTTCATACGCTGCCTTCAAATCCTGTGAGGAGTTGGATATGGAATAAGTATTTCTTTACCTGGATAAGATTTTCTTACCTTAAATATTCTTGATTGTGTATCATATTCTGCACGAAGCTTGTCGTAGACTGCCTTCGAAATTTCCAATTTTTTCTCGGTCAACGCACACTTATCCTGCTCTGCTTTGATCCATAACTGACTCTTATCCAGACGCGCCTGGGTGTGGTCACATTCAGTGGTTTTTAACTGCAGCATGTCTTTGGTCACCTGCAGCACCTCTTTCACAGAGTCTACTTGTTCCTTGAGCACAGCTATCTGTTGTTCTTGCTGCTTGTTTACTTTGGTCTTTTCGAATAGCAACGTTTTGGCTTTAAGCAGCAATTCCTCCTGTTCTTGTCGAGATTTTGGTGCATCTGTACCACCCAGCATCACAGATTGTTTTAACGATTGCTCCAAATTGGCCACACGTTTCTTAAGACGTTCATTCTCGCAGCGAGCCTCCTAGTAAACGTTTTTTTGTAGTCAATTTGAGAATTATCCATTAAGAAAGGAAGGAAGGAAACTAACCTCAAAATCTTTACGAAGCGCACCGATTCTTTTGCGAGATTCTTCTACCAAAGCCTGTTTCTCACTCTCCAGTGTAAACACCATGTCAAGCAACTCGTTTTGTGGCTGCTCCACTGGCGCATCCTGCTCAGAGCTAACCACTGCTACCTCCGCCTCATTGTTGTTCACATCGCCATCCACCGTGTTTCCAGACATTTTAATAACAATTTTACTTAAAATCTTAGAAAAATATACTAAAATCTAATGTGGACAGACGATTGCGAACGCTTCGATATGTTTTCTTTTCGTATTTATAGACAGAATAGAATACAGATGCACAATGCTATTTATAGATTCGCTTTCCGACTCTTTGGTTCTCTGCAGCATCGATCTCTCTCGGTAAAATGCCCACCTCTAGATATAAAATCAGATGATTCAGTTGTATAAAATGAGTTTTAAACATTTCGTATCCAATTTAGTTCTGCATACGCCGCAGCATATTTTGAAGTTCCATTTATTATGCATATTAAGTGGATGAGAAAGATTTATCAATATGGTGCGGGAGTTAATACAATTTGCAGTTAGTAAGAAACAATTAAATTGTTGTTACATATAAAATGTGGGCGACATTAGCGAAAGGTTGCTGTGGTGTGAGTGATACATAAGATTAAATGCCTAAACAAAATTAAGAAATTTGGAGACTGTGGCTTTAGCCGTCCAGTTCACCAGCAGCGCAGGCATCGGCATAGCTCTTGCCGCTCTTGTCTTCAGGATTCAGTTTAATCATGTCATCAATGCGCAAAATGGTAATGGCTGCTTCTGTGGCGAACTTCAGGGATTTTATCTTTGACATGGCTGGCTCCAGAACACCAGATTTCTTGTTGTCACGCACAACGCCTTCAATTAGATCCAGGCCGGTCCACTTGAGTTCACTGTTCTTGGAGTTTGTTTGGCTGGAGTTGTGGTAGGAGCGCAGTTTTGCTACCAGATCGGTAGCATCCTTAGCAGCATTAACGGATAACGTTTTAGGAATGACCAACATCGATTTAGCGAACTCGGCTATAGCCAGCTGCTCCCGCGATGAAAGCGATGTGGCGAAGTTTTCCAAGTAAATGGAGAGTGCGGCCTCAACACAGCCACCGCCAGCAACTACTTTTTTACTTTCCAGCACGCGCTTTACTACGCAGAGAGCATCATGTATGGAACGCTCCATTTCATCACAGTAAAAGTCATTGGGACCACGCAGAATAATCGACGCAGCAGCGCTGTAAAATAAAATGTAAGGACTTATATGGCAAATCCATTCAAATTGTGGATATGATCTATTACCGAGCTTTGGTGCCCTTGATAAGGATAAGTTCATCATCGCAAATTCGCTCCTGTGCCACTTCAGCTGCTTCACCGACCATTGACGCATCGAAGCTCTCCTCGCCATCCATATTTGTTAAGGATGTGAGGAAGGCAGCACCAGTGGCCTTGGCAATAATTTTCAAATCGCTCTTTTTAACGCGACGCACAGCCATGGCGCCAGCCTCTACAAAGTACTTCATGCAGAGATCATCGACGCCACCACTAACTAGCACAACGTTGACACCGGTGCCCAAAATCATATTGATGCGCTCCTTGGTGATATCCAGCTCACGTGCGCGGATCGCCTCTAGTTTATCGGGATCATTAATTAAAACCTGCACGCCCATTTTCATCTTGGTCTTTTGTAGTGAAAAGTCAAGGCAGGCAATCTTAGCGTTCAATATTTTCTTGGGCATCTGCTGCGAAGCAATGGTACAGTTTAGAGCATAGCCGGGTATCAGCAAAGATTCCCGAGCAGATTTGCCATGAGCTTTTAGAACGTTAATTGCTTTGATCGAGTAAGCAGTCTGTCCCTTGGGGTCGGTGATCTTTACAGATTGAGCGGCATCCACGACCATTGCGGAAAAGAAAGCGGCGTCAGCACCAATGATTTTGGAACTCATGGATGTCTTCGCAATGTTGATCAATGATTCACGGCCCAACTCGTCCACAGGCGAGGTTAAATGTTCCGAAATATATTTGCAGGCCTCCTTGCAGGCAATACGATAGCCAGAGATAATTGATGTAGCGTGAATTTTTTGCTTGACCAATTCATCGGCGTTCTTTAGAAGCTCAGCGGCTAAAATAACAACGGATGTGGTACCATCACCAACCTCTTCATCCTGCAACTGTGCGAGTTCCACGAGCACTCTTAATGATAATATTTTATGATTATTAATGTACATAACATTTGATTCAATACGTACTTTGCTGCTGGATGCTCAACCTCAAGCAGACGCAAAATAGTAGCTCCATCGTTAGTAATTGTAACATCACCAATATCATCTACCAACATTTTATCCAAACCAACGGGTCCCAGAGAACTCTTTACAATATTCGATATTGAAAGAGCTGCCATAACTACAACAGGCAATAAAAGGAACACAAATTAAACATCTAGACGCCATACACCATAACCTCACTTAAAAATCTTATCACTCATTATTATATATTTGAATTATTTAAATGGATTTTCAATTGGAAAACATTATATACAAAACAAATCATGTTTCATATGGTTTGTTCGGGAACATTCTGTCGTCACCCTCTGCGGATGGTACAACGACAACGTGCTTGATGTGAGCCCCGGCAATTTTATAGGCTGCAGCTGTTGTTGAAATCACCTAATTCTTACCATTCTGTGTCCGAACCGATGCGCCAGTTTGCCGCGTACCGGCGATGGATAAGGGACTTGCCATTGTCGACATTTTGAGTATGTGTTGTAATACTTTTTATAAAGAAATATTAAACGAATTAAACCACACTGCCTCTGCTCTCTGTGAAAAATTGCCGCACGCTTAACCGCCTGACTCAGAGATAGTGATGGAACTTCAACAAGTAACTCAATATATCGAGAGTACTTAACACAATGTTCGTTACAGAATTCTGTTAATTATTGCACTGTTAATACTTAAAAATATTAATCTCTTAGAAAATGTTTCTTTAATAGAATTAGTATTTAATATTTATTAAAATAAAAATGTTTTAATATTACTTAATAGTTTGTTCAAAATAATATTCTGTTAAAATTGAACTATTGCAACAACAGCATGTTAACATACAGGGCTACAACATAAGTGAGTGCAGCACAAAGTTATCGGTAGCTGATGATATGTAATCGCCTTCGATATGATATCAAAAATTCGCGGCAAAACAACAAAATTTATTTATACATATTTATTGTTTTATCATTAAAATATTGCTACTTTCCTATTGAATAAATTAAAATTACTTGAAATAAAATTGGAGAATTTCAATAACATCACAAAATATGAGTGAAATTCCATTGAATAGCGAAGCGGCTACAGCTACTGGCGCTGAGTACAAGACACCAAAGAAAAAAATAGATACGGCACAGCATACGGAAAGGAAACGGTTGAAGTCCACAGATCGAACACGGTCAAGTGATGATGCGAGCGTCGATGGTGTGGAAGAGCCTCACATACGCCGTTCAGCGCGAAGGCCAAGTCCCACGAAAAAGTATCAAGTTTTCAAAGAAACGAAGCAACACATTAGTGTCAATTATGTGGAGTGTACGGATGAAGAGGAGTTGGAGTCGGAAAATGAAACAGAAGCTGCAGATGTTAGGGATCTGAATGTAGCTGCAGTGAAACCAAATCCAAGAGAACTAGATCTGATCCAATCGGATTATAATGTGTCGGGTACGAGCATGTTTGGGTTTCATACGCCGAAAAAGAGGGACGCCATGGCGTTAGCTGCACTCACTGCCACGCCCTGTACACCAAAGACCCCAAAAACTCCCAGATTAGGTGTCAAGACGCCGGATACAAAACGCAAAAAGCAGGATAATCCAAAGACACCGTCACACGTTCGCACGCGGGTTAAGAAACGTAAGTACTAAGAAGAATCGTATATGTCATTTGATTCAATCCATACCATCATCCAATAGAAATAGCCAAAATTGTGGCAGACTCCGATGAGGATTTCTCCGGTGATGAGAGCGACTATCATCCCAGCGACGGCAACTCCTCAAACGCCAGTAGTAGCAGTTCTTCTAGCGACGTAGCCACTTCAGACAATGACGCCGCTGACGATGAGCCAAAAACGCCCTGCAAGGCACGTCGCGCTATTGTGGTGCCTGTGTTGCCGAAGACGCCATCAGCAGCGCGTCAACGCCAATCAGCCCGTGTGAAGAGGTCAAATGAGTATGTGCCTGAAAGCGATGGTTATTTTCAGTCACATGCCAGCAGTAAGATACTCACCTCGGATCACACACTGGATCGACTAAAGAATCCGCGTCTGGCTGCAGATCGTCTATTCAGTTTGTTGGCAGAAATGAAGGTATCGAGCGAGCACGAAGCATCAATCAATGCAATTATGGAAGAGTATCGCACGTACTTTCCGAAATGGATGTGTATATTAAACGAAGGATTCAATATATTGCTATATGGACTCGGCTCTAAGCGGCAGCTGTTACAATCCTTTCACCGTGAAGTGCTGGCAAAGCAAACGGTGCTGGTGGTGAATGGATTCTTTCCCAGTCTTACAATAAAGGATGTGCTCGACAGCATAACAAGCGAGATACTAGATGCAGGACCCAGCGCATCCAATGCCCATGAAGCTGTGGATATGATTGAGGAGGAGTTTGCGCTGATACCAGAAACGCATCTCTTTCTGATAGTACACAACCTAGATGGTGCCATGCTGCGTAATGTGAAGGCACAGGCCATAATTTCACGTCTAGCCCGTGTGCCCAATATACATCTGCTGGCGTCCATAGATCACATCAACACACCATTGCGTAAGTGCCTCCTATGGACGTTAATGCTTAGAGTTTCATTTATCATTATTTATTATATACAGTTTGGGATCAAAACAAGTTGAGTAACTTTAACTTCTCTTGGTGGGATTGTACCACCATGTTACCCTACACCGACGAAACTGCCTTTGAGAATTCTCTGCTGGTTCAGAACTCTGGTGAATTGGCGCTCTCCTCAATGCGCAGTGTCTTCTCCTCACTGACAACCAACTCGCGTGGCATCTACATGTTGATTGTTAAGTTTCAGCTAAAGCACAAGGGCAATGCCAACTACCAGGGGATGCCATTTAAGGATCTCTACTGGAGCTGTCGTGAGGCCTTCCTAGTCAGCTCGGATCTAGCACTGCGCGCACAGCTGACGGAATTCCTTGATCACAAACTGGTTAAATCCAAGCGCAGCGTTGATGGCTCCGAGCAACTGACCATACCCATAGATGCTGCACTTCTGCAGCAATTCCTCGATGAGCAGGACACAACCGCAAAGAAATAATTCCAACTCTTAACTCGTTTAGAACATATTGTAATTTATTATCTAATTTTGTTTCTCATCTCTTTTTTTGGTTGTTTTTTTTCATGTTAAATACAATTACAATTTGCGTTTTGCTTATTAAAAAGGTTTCTCGTGTTTCTGTTCTTGTTCTTGTTGTTCCCCACCCACCCGAAAATCATTGTCATTTCTCTTTCTTAATTAAAGAGAGTATAGTTTGGTTTTAAGTGTTCTAATAGATAATATCCTGATAATAATTCATCAATATACTGATCTAAATTATCCTTCCTTCAATTAGTTGTTTACTTTTTGGTTTTATTGTTTTCTACACATTTAGAATTGGCATGCATAAAAATGTCTTGTTTTATGATATTAATTAGCATCTATTAAATCTATTACTTTTATCTATGCTGTTATCCGTTATCCATTATCTATTATCTGTTATCTTTTTTGTTTTCTGTGTAATTATTGCTTTGCCTTTTGGTCAATTTGGAATGAAGTTGAGACGTGTGTCCCTTATCATTGTAACTATTAATATAATTATTATTATTATGTTTATTTGTAACTTGAAGCTTGTTGTTGTGTTATCGATATAAATATATATCGATTAAGCGCATAACCATTTAACCGTTTCGTGCTTGTGCTTTTAACCGTTAACTGAAAAAATTAGGATAAACTATATCTAATTATTTACATTCGATTCGTTTTGTTCCTGTTGATTGATTGATTGTTAAACTGATAGTTCACTCAATCAATCAATCAAATTATGCACATTAAGGTTTGTAAGCATCTTATAAAAACTTGAATATATCTATACTTAGATATAGTGTTGATCGCACTAAATCTAAATTTTTTGTAATATTTTTGTTTTTAATTATGATTTTTTTTTCTCTTTTTTGTGGAGGCTTTTTTATCACTTTTTTTTAACATAATTCGTTTGTAAGACAAAAGGAAGCAAAGGATAATTATATATCCCTAACTAGAGTTCAACTGTACTACAACAAACAAATTTTAAGATACGCTCCTCCACCCACTCTCTGTAGTTCCCACCCAGCTGGTTTAAAGGAAAAACTTTCCATTTTTCATTTCATTTTTCCTTATTTTACACAAAGTACTAAAATTTTTCAATTTATTTCGCCAATTTTAGTTGTAGTTTTCTTTTTTGTTTTTTGATTGTTTTTCTTTCTTTTATTTTTACATAGAAAAAACAAAGAACAAGAAGAGGAAGAGACTTGCATTAAATACTTAAAAACAAAACAAAAATCAAAGAAAAAAAAAACAAATTTGCAAAATGTGTTTTCTCTTTATATTAAAATTATTATTACATGTTGCTGTGTTACTCTCTTTCACTCTCTTAGTTTCTCTTCTAACTGAAATTATGGTGGGGTGTGTGTGTCTCTCTGTGTGTGTGTGTGTGTGTGTGCATTCATTTGGAAGTTATATTTCTCAAGTTGTGTTTTATATTTCGTGTGTGGCAAAATCAGATGGACAAACAAAGAGCAGAGTTAACATTATACACAAACTATACACATACATATATACACACACTAATACATACTTATATATGTATATGCATAGATCAACTTCATTATCATATCCGTATCATATATATATATATATATATATATGTATTATGCATTGTAGTCACATACTCATCGAAAATTTAGATCACAATCAAAGTGTACGCTTTGTAATAATCATAATTATAATTATAATCATATATAATTAATTGATAATAATAATAATAGTTAATATTTATAATAGTTATAGTAATATATATATATATTGTTTATATCATTCCTCTCTTCCTCCTCCTCTCTTTCATTTGTGTTGTTTTCCTTTTATTGAAACTTAGAAATAAAATTATTTAGCTTTTATTTTTCATTTCTTATTAAGTTCTCCTCTCTCTTATCTTCTCTTCTCTTCTCTTCTTATATATTCTTTTTCGTAAACATAAATCAACAAAATTAAAATTAAAAATTTTACAATTATCAAGTTTTTTTTCATTTTCATTTTTGTTTTTTTTTTTTATTATATTATATTATATTATTATTATTATTATTTAATTATTAAAATTTAAAGATATGAAATTTAAAATAATTAATTTAATTCTCGATAATTAAAACAATAAACGTTATTTTTGCTTGTTGCTGTTGGTGTTGGTATTGTTGGTGTTGTAGTTGTTGCTGTTGCTGTAATTGGTGTTGTTGGTAGAGTTATTGTTCTTGCTGGTGTTGTTGTTGTTGTTGTTGTTGTTGTTCTTGTTGTTGCTGTTGTTGTATCGCACATTCCCCAATTATCAGTAAATTTATTAATTGCAAAATATTCCATTTGTTGTACGCAGTTGTTAAAATTTATCTTCCGGCTATTTGTATTGGTATTATTATTATTATTAATATTAATATTATTGTTGCTCTTGTTGTAGTTGTAGGTATTGTTGTTGTAGTTGTTGCTAGTTGCTCTTGCTGTTGCTGTTTGTTTTGTTGTTGGTTGAGGGATTGTTGCTGTAGCTGTAGCTGTAGCTGTAGCAGTAGCAGTTGCTGCTGCCGCTGCTGCTGCTGCTGCTGCTGTTGTTTCACTGCGGTTTCAGCTCATTTTGACGCGTTTCCTTGGTGGTCCAATTGGTGGGATTTGTTGTGTGGCGAGTGCACGAAATGCCTCCGCTATCAAGTGTGAATGTGTTGTAATCATATTTTGCCAGCCAGAGGTTTCCATCACATCGGTGGCATGACTATAATATTAACATATATATATATATTATTATAAATATATATATTTAAGAGTTTAATTTAATTACTTACGTATTTATGAAATCTATCGTTTGTGCTTTCAATTGATCCGCACTATGGAGATCAGCTAATATTAACGTTTCGGCTGCTGTTTCTACAGAGAGATTGACGCACAGCGCCTCCTCGCACATCACTTTCAGCTTTTCGAGTGCATACTGTAGAAAGAAGAAGATGTAAATTATATATAAGATAAATGTTCATTGAACTTTTGATTAATTTCATTTCACTTTACAGTTAAATTGAGTTTCGTTAACTTTTTCTTAGATAAGTTCTTCGTTAAGTAAGATAAATTACCTTATCAGCAGCCGCTAAGAGATCATCAGCCATTTTTTCTAGGTTGGACGCCTTGCCCGTATATATGAATCGGAGCATCTCTTTGAGAACCTCATGATCCACATCGGTTATGGCGACACGATTCAGCTTACGCTCCTCCATTTCGTGCTCAAACATGGCCGCAAAGACATCACTGCGCGCTGTCAATACATCAATCAATCATTTTGATTAATCCTATGAACAATTTCTATATATGTATATAGGTATAATTTACCTGCCAGTATGGCCTTGTGCGCCTGAAACTCATGTCCACCAACTGAGAGCGTTACATCACTGAATTTCTCATTATCAAAGAGATTGCCCAGATCCTCAGAGAGCTTGCACTCGGGCACTTTGAACTGCACAATATTGGATTGTCCGGAGATGTTCACACTGTCTGCGACGACGCTGACCTCACAGAATATGGTCAGTTTATCCTCTGGCAGGAGCCCATTGGCTTCATCCAAGAGAAAATCGCGACGTATGAACTTCTTAAAGCCCCAATCTTTGCCCTGCACGAAACGATAAGCTCTGAAAGATGCCAAAAATAGAATCCAATAAGAATTTATATATCTATATATATATCTGTATATATGTATATCCAGTTAGATTGATTAACTTACCGCTGGGATTCCATTGCTTTGGTTTCCTCACGTTTTGCATTTAGTATTGAAAATTTAAACTTGGCTCTCACTTCAGATTTGTTACACGAAACTAACAGTAAATATAATGATAAGTAATCCTTGCTCTCCTCATCTAGACCCTTGGGATTAACCCGTAAACACCTTTAACATAAAGTATTATATATAAATTATATATCATTTGATATCATATAAGAATTAAGGATTCACTCACCATTTTAGTTTGTCATTAGCACCGGCTGAGAATGTGGACGATTTGAGTACTTCACCCATTTCTTCCCGACAAAAGCTAAAGTTATTTATGGTCCACATATAACTAAATTTAACAACTTTGACCTGAAAGCATATAGAAGAGAGAGAGAGAGAGAGAGATTAATATAAGTGATTGATTGATTGATTGAATGATTGAATGAATGAAAGTTCAAAGTTAAGAATAAAGCAACAAGTTTCAGCTAATTTCCTGCTCTTAGTTTAAGAGAGGCAGAGAAACAGAGGGAAGTTGGCAGCGAATGTTGAACCCAGGTTCAGTTTCAGTAAAGGTTTTGGTTACACTGAATCCTCAGCAGTATAAAGCGGTGACACCTGCCTGTTGGTGGCCACGCAGCGTTGACAACGGAAATGCATTATTCCTGCATACAAACATAACCACAAAAAGTGGATTCAGTTTACATTTACAGGGCGAAATTTGAGCAGCTGCAGCAGTGTGCAAATCCATAGGAATGCTAAGTGGGTAGACGATGTTTAAACATTGACCAGATCCGTTGGCAACATGCAGCAGGTCGTTGCCGTTGCTGTTGCTGTTGCCGTGGTGTACATTGAAATTTAATCCTTTTGAGGATGAACAAGCAACAATGAGCAAAGAATTTGGATAGAAGGGAGGGCGATTATAGGGATTTGGATATTTAAAGGTGCTTACCTGCGTATAACACCAGTTCTCAGCAACTGGCGTATTAACTTCCGGCAGGGGCGGTGAGGGTACACGGCTGACCGCCATTGTGCTACTGGATGCGTGCAGGTTCGAGGTGACTCTAGCTGTTTGGCTTGCCTGACATTCGTTAACCGGCAATCTGTAAATGTAGAGAAAAACAATAGCCATTTAGTGAGGTTAAATTGAATATGAATATGAAGATATATCTATATATATGTAAATCTGTATAATATAATTATGTGGCACCTTGGCTCTTGCAGTAAATCCATGATGCTGCGCTCGAACTCAATCTTGACAAAGTTACTGTCGGAACTCGAATGTCTAGCCAGTAGATTGAGCAGCTTTAAAAGCAGAGAGTTCTCCAGTTTGTCGAACAAAAAAGAAAACCAACAACAAATCACACACAAAAGCACGGAAATATCAGGAGAACACAAAATAAAATTAACTTTATATATATAGAAAATTTCTTAACAAAAAAAAAAAAAACGTTCTTAAATTATATTTTTAAGCAACGACGACAGAGACGAGACGACGGACACCAAGAATGAGACTGACACTGAGACTGAAAATAAGACTAAAGCTGCGGCTGAGACACACGGAAATCACAAAACGGAATGCGCCAAAATGTGCAGCGGGCATAATTGCGAGAAGGAAAGGCGCGCGTTTAAAAGAACGAAACACTCGAAAAAAAAAAGAAGAGCAACAATTGAGTGGAAGCCGAACGCCTGAACCGTTATTTAGTAACAAATGAACAAACGAAGAAACGAACGTATGAGCGAACGCTTAATAACGATTGATCGAATTGAACGAAACACTGAGTGTGTGTGTGTGTGTGTGTGTGTGAAGAGCTTTGTGTATGAGCTTTTCCTTTTAAATCTGTTGAAATTGCTACTGTGTTCTTTAGCTGTAGGAACTTAGTTGCTTAGCCGAGAGCACGAGGAAGAGACGACTTTCTTGCCGTAGCGGTAAATGATAACTAACACACTCAAGACTTGGAATAAACTGCGAAGACCAAGATGCGTAAGGATAGAAGGATGGAAGGCTCAGGCAGAGCCTGCAGATGATGGCAAACAATAGCTAAAAATGTTGCCAAGAGTGGAAAATTGACAAACAAAGGGCGAGACGGCACAGACGTTCGTCGAAGGCGAGGGAGAGCTACAGCTACAGCTACAGCTACAGCTAGAGTAAGAGTAAGAGCGAGAGCCAGTATGAGAGGATCTACTGCAACAATATAACAAAGAGTGCGGGCTGTAAGCTGGCGCAGATGTAAAAAGGAAGTGAAAAGCAACAACAAACAATGGAAGGTAAAAACAACATTTTTATATACAATTAAGCATAGAAAAAGTCGGAAAATCTGTGCAAGGCTGCAACAATAGTAGTATGTTTTTCTAGGAGTTGCCACATTTCATCTGCTTGGCCAACTGCTGTGGCCATCAAATCAAATGCTTTTCATGAAAAGGACCTTCACTGCAATGCTGCGCTGGTGTCTGTGACAGCGCCTGTTTCTGACAGCGCGTGTGTGTGTTAAAAGGTTGACGCGAAATTTATCAAGGTGAACAAACCGTAAACCAGCATCGGAAGCAGCAGTCAACGCAAAGGCAGAGCGACGGCAAATAAAAATAACAAAAAAGAACATAAAAACAAAGCCAACGACAACGATGACGATGCTTATGCCAACGACGACGCCGATGCCTGCGTTAACGCTAACGTTAAAGTCGACAACGACGTCAATCATGCGGCGAAGGCAACCGCTGCGTCGTCAGGTTTAGTACCTTCAAGTAGCTACATTCAATTTTAGTGAGTGTGCTTTAATGTTAATGACATTGATTTGGCATTGAGAGACAGACACACACACACACACATAGATACACAAACATACACTTACGTATATAAAAATACAGATATATAGAGACAAACACCTGCGTAGCTTAAGCTTACTCTGCCTCTGTCACGCCTATCGCTCTCTTAATGACACCACACAAAGCTACGAAGGGCTAGAGCCAAAAGTTTTGTTTGCTTTGACATTGGAAGCGTTTAGCTCAAACATGCGATGACGACGGCGCCACAAGGCAAACCCCAAGGCCTAGAACTCTGCAGTTAAGGTTAAACGAGACGCGGTGAAACGGAATAAAACGGACAAAGTAAGAGAAAAAGAGCAAATGAACTAAGTGATTTTAGGCAGCCTCCCCCAACGGTTTACTCATGTTGATTAATGAGTTGCTGCTGCTGCTGCTGCTGCTGCTGCCGCTGCCGCTGTCGCTGTCGTTCTGCCAACTTCGCTGTCAAAAGTTGCCAAACGTACGCTATGAGTCAGCGTTTTACTTGATTAGGTTGAACCTTTGAAAACCTTAAATAATGAAGAGGGATGATGTACTTTGATATAGAGAAAATTCTCTTTTCATTAATTCAAAGCAAAAGACTAACAAATAATTAAAATAAACTTGTTATTAAACATTACTCTTAACTCCAACTTCTGCTTCGATATAAGCACCAGCCTTATCTTAAATACCATCTATGAGTGTTACGTGGAAAGAAGAAGCACAGCAGCAGCGTCGCAGTTGCCATTGGCAGCTGAAGCGAATGCGTTTTGTCATGGCAACGCAGCGAATGCTGCGCACTGGGTGATCTTTGGGCTCACTGGGTAAAGCCGTTCCACTCAATTGTGTGGGCACATTACTAAAAGAGCAATGGAAGGGGAAGGGATCGACGCAGCAGTTGCTGCAGGTAAAAGAATAAGGCGAGGAGAATTTATGATGAAGAAGGAGCACGCGTTAAATCGGCTTAGTTTATTGTGAAGGGGAAAAGTATTAGAAGATGATATATTAGAGGATGGGATGGGGAGGGGGGGGGGGGTAGGGGAGTCTGTATGCAGCTGTATGCAGTAAATGTAAAATGCGCGCCAAATGGGTTTAAATTTATTGTAAATTTTCACTAATTTTCCGCCAATATTGCTGCTTGTTATATAATTGTAGTCGAGTCAGTTAGGCGCTTTCCACACATTTCCACACTTCCGGAAAATTTTTCATTAGCATTTAAATGAAATTTGATAAAGCTGCAAACCGATGAATGTCGACAAACAAAAGGCAAGCCAATAATAAAAATAGTGAAAATTTTCATTTTTTTTACAACAAATTATCGCATGAGTTTTCACTCTGCTTGTTGTTGGCGTTTTCACCAACAGCACAACAAAACAAAACAAAACAAAACTAAATAAAGCAACAACAACAACATCAGCAACAAAGGCAGAAAATACTCCTTTCACTCGTCCAACAACAACAACAACAACAGCAACAACAATAAAGACAACAACTGAGACGAGTGAAAAACGTTTTGAAGAAAAGGAAATGCTTTTCATTTTACACAAAAATATACACACACACACATATATATATATATATATATATATATATATGTGCATGTACATATATGTGATGCAAAGATAAATTTAACAACAGCAACAAACGAAACTAACGCAAAAGAAGAGACGAACTGGCAATTTAATTTAAATAATGTGATCTTTCATGCCAATGAAAATGATTTCAAAAGAGAAACTACTCTTAACGTTCGCAAGTCTCTTCACTTCCGCAACTTAATGCAGCCGCAGCCGCAGTCACAGCAGCAATAACAATAATACAACAGAAATGCCCACCCATAGCCCATACAATTTCTCTGCTGCTCGCCCTTCTACCTGCTGTTTCTTATATGGCGACACACATACATAAATACATGTAAACATATTTGGGTCCGTTGTCGTCAACACTTGAACGCATATTAATTTTGAAAACTCCCACGCTCAAGTTTCGTTATGTCGTTAAGTTTCGTTTTAATGCTTATACAAACATAAACACACACACGCACACATACATTTAAATGCATGTAGCTTTGACTGTTGTTGTTGTCGTTGTTGTTGTTGTTGTCGTTGTGCTTGTTATTGCTTTATCTGTTTCGCCTTTCAGTGAAGCCAGTCGTCAATTCGTTGCGTCGCTTGCGTCCATTTGCCTTTTGCGCCAGCGCTATTTTATTTTTTTTTTTTGTTGTATTTTATTTAGAGGCAGCGCAGCCGAGGCAAAGGCCGAGGCATAAGGAGAAAGCTCCTCATCAACTAAACCCGACTCTACTCTCTGCAGTTTTGCTTGCAGTTTTCGTGAAAGTCGCCAGCGACTGAAGCTGCTGATTTGTCTGCTTCTGCTGCTGCTGCTGCTGCTGCTGCTGCTACTGTCGCTGTTGCTACTGTTGCTGTTGTTATATAAAATATATAAAATCATTTAAGTAGAGTGAAATTTGTTAGCTGCGGCAAACTTTTTGCTAACGTTTCGTAGTTTGCATTCGACCATAATGACAGCTAATAACATTTTAACATTTATAAATCTTCAATAGTGAAAGGCTGCGCTTAAAACTAATAAATAAGTAAATATCAAAAAAAAAAAAAAAAAAAAAAATAGTAAATATATATATGAATAAATAATAAAGCAACAAACTCCAATTGGATCGACGCGGCCTACTTTCCATACGAAATGTAACTAGCAGGAGTCAAAGATAAGGTGAACGAAAGAGCTGGGGGGAGTTTCGTTGAGTTGTGACACTTTATTTTCGGGTAGCATTGCAACATATGATACATAAATGAAAGTTTACACTATTTTTGCGTTAATAATACACAAAAAAAAAAAAAAACAACGAGACAAAGGGAAAACATATTTCGATTACGTAAACATTACAAGCAGCATTTAAATGAGGCGTCAAAAGTCAACGTTGCGTCGCGTCGCGTCGTCGTTGGCCTGTATTTATTAATATGGCAAGCACTGTATGCGCAGGCGCGTAGGCGTAAGCGGCGCAGCGCAACACAAAGCGTCGTCAATGGCAGCGAATTTCACCCGACCGCAGTGTAACCGAGGCATTATTAAACGAGAGCACATTTTGCTGCTTGCGTTACACGAACACCAACACCAACACCAACACCAACAACACGATACGAAACGAACCGAAACGAAACAGCCCGAAACGAAGCCAAGCTTTATGTAATCATAAGCTAAGCAACAACAACATGCAAAGCGGGACAAGCTAGCGGCCAGTCAAACACGTTTGATGACGTAGCGCAACAAAGCTCAACTTACATGCACACTCCCCTCCTCTCTCTCTCTCTCTGCCTGTGGCTCTATCAATACAACTACCTCTCTCTATCTCTCTAAAAAAAGCACGTTGTCGTTTAGCGCGTGGCGCGTATCATAGTTAAGTATTGTATAATAGTAAAAAGAAAGAGGCAAAGAGCGTGGGAAAGAGAGAGAGATAAACCACATATATATATATATGATCATTATGATCAACATAAAAACTTCATTATCATGTTGAGACAAAATGAAATCAATAATCATTTTGTGCCCAATTTTTGACAATGCACAAAATTTTGGGCCAAACCATTATTGTTGTTATCGCTCTTATTGCTGTTGTTGTTGTTGTTGTTGTTGTTGTTGTTGCTGTTGTTGTTGTTGCTGGCTTGTTTGCATTTTGCCGCTTTTACCATTTCTCCGCACTTTCTAAACAAATTGTGCGGCGACTGCGACGAAGCGAGTGAAGGCAACGAAGGAAACGGCCAACCACCACCAGCAACAACAGCAGCAACAGCAGCAGCAGCAGCAACAGCAGCAACAGCAGCAGCAATAGCGACAAGAAATTGGCTTTCATGCGTTTTCACATTTTGTTTTTGTCGTGCTTTCATTTTTGTTGCTGTTGTTGCCGGATTTCTACTACTTTTTCTCTAAGGGGCGCCGCATGCCTCGTGGTCTGTTGTCTCTATTTGGCTTTAAATATCTTCTGCTTTTATTGGCTTAGAAATTTTGTGTGTGCGTCTGCTTGTGTGTGTGTGTGTGTGTGTGAGCTGTTTACCTCTCGTTTCTTGTAGAGATTTGTTCTAAATTCAAAATTGGTAGACACCAAGTGAAAGAAGCACCTCTTATTGTTGTTGCTATTGCTGCTGCTGTTGTTGCTGTTGTTGTAAGTTTTATGAGTATTTGGTGAAATGCGTTAAACAAAGTGAAAACTAAAACATTTGTAGCAATAATTTCATTGATCGTTGATCAAAGGAGAGCGGCAAAGGAGAGAGTCAAGAGTTGAGTTCAAGCAACTCCTCAATGCGCACTGCGCAGGCTCAGACTCAGGCTCAGCTGCAGCTTTGTTTGGCAACATGTTGCTGAACAACAATGTTGCTACAATCATTGACCTGTCGCTGTTAATTAATTTTAATTCAAACGTATGAAAGTTCGCATGGATAATTCATATATATATATATATATATATATATATATATAAAAATATATTTAAAATGTGAACTAAAGAAAGTTTCATTTTTCTATGAAACTTTAACAATATTTCAACAATCATTTCAAGGGGCAGGTGAAAATAGGTGAAAATGAATCAAAATGGAAAGCTGCTAAGGAGCTGAATGCAATCTTCGCTCTATGTTGCTATGTAGAACATGTTGCCAATACGTAGACACAGATCGCTGGCGCCTTTACTCTCTCTCTCTCCCCTGCCCATAGAACGCAGTTGGCCCTTTCGAGGCGCCGCAACGCCGAGGCACTGAAGCACAATTCCCGTCCCGTTTGGGCAGAGGGCGTGCAAAATGGAAGAACCACAGTTAAACAGAGACTGAAATGTATACAAAAGTTATACACACACACACACACACTCACACACACACATACAAAGTTATACAAAATACAGTAAGCATACGCTATGACTAAAAGTCTCTACACACTTTGTATACATTTTCGATTCCCTTTAGTTTAATCTAATATAAGCAACACCCCCACCCCCAGCCCATTCTTCCAGAGTTTATCGAATGATGCATAAACACAAATGTGGCGCCACAAGGCCAGTTTCTCTTCCATGGAACATTTACCAAATGGTTAAAAAAAACTTATGGCAATAATTTTCATTTCATTTCAAGTAAATTTGAGTAAAAAAAACAGCAGCAATACTTCGATCTAATTACACGACAAACTATTGCTGCTTGCTGCTTTTTTCCACCTCCACCTCCATCTCCTCCCCCCACCCCCTTTCCACAAAGGGAACATAAACAAAACGAGGCAACAGATCAGCATTAAAATGATTTTTGTTTACTCTAAAAAGAACTTAAATAAAAATCTATTTTTGAGGTTAAGCTCACTCATCCAATACTTTCTAGGTCGCCAAGTAGTAAAGAACGACAAAGAGAGATAGATAGAGAGAGAGAGAGAGAGAGAGAAGAGCAAGAGATTGCCTGATTGGAATTTTATTTAAATTATTTTTGTTTTTTTCATTTTTCAGGGCAATTGCCACATTTAAAATTCGAAGAAGAAACATGCGTAGCAAGGGGCACTTCTCCCCCCCCCCCGCACTACCTCTCTTTACCAACACCAGCATATTCCATACATTATACCCCTATAATTCCCCCTGCTGCCTCACCCTCAACCATTACAGGCACTTAAGAGTTCACTGAAATATGAGCAACATTAATCGATTGTCGTTTTAATGTTGCTGGAAGTGTGAACAGTGTTGGTAAACACATAAGCAACGTCTGACAGTGTTGGTTAAATAGTTTGAGCTGTTGCTTAAGGATTAAGTTTGTTAATCTGTTCAATTTCACCTCCAATTGGAGTCAGCAACAGTTGACAATAATTTCACAATTGTTATTGATTGTTATCGATAGATCGATTAATCGTATTTACCTTTTATCACAGAAATTTGCGGCGGCGTTACAAAACTCCTTTGAATTGGGGCATTTAACTAATAATACTAGGCACAGAGGAGATTGTTGCTGTTGTTGTTGATGTTGCTGTTGTTGTTGATGTTGCTGATGTTGTTGATGTTGTTGATGTTGCTGCTGATGGAGATGATTGTTGCTGCTATGTAGCTGATTGTTGTTATGCTGATGGCTGTTGTTCTGGTGGTGTTGTAGCTGTTGCTGTTGCTGTTGCTGCTGTGCAGGATGTGCGCAATTAAATTGTTGCTGCTGTTGTTGCAGATAATGTGACGAGGAGGCTGAAGAAGAATTGCTGGAACTGGAACTGGAGCTAGAGCTGGAGCTGGTTGTTGGTGCGTTGCTGTTGTTGTAATGTTGCTGATGCTGATGCTGCTGATGCTGATGCTGCTGCTGGTTGAGATGCCGCCTTATGGATTGATTGATACGATTCGTTATGGAATTGGTCAACGCGGAATGATGGCTATGCAGATGATGATGTGGCGACAGTTGCTGCGACGAAGTAGTTGATGATAGGGAGGAGGAGGAGGAGGAGGACGATGGTAAACTAGAGGAGCTGGCAGTGGAGGAGGTGGGTCCAAATAGGCGGCTAGCAATGATGCTGTTACTATTGTTGTTGTTGTTGCTGCTGCTGCTGTTGTTGTTGCCGCCGTTGTAATGCCTGTTGCCGATGCAGGCGCTGCTGCAATTGTTCGATGAGCTCGAGCTTGAGGTGGATAACGATGCTGAGGATGCGGTTGAGGATGAGGATGAAAATGAGGTGGAGGAGGTGAATGTGGAGGAACTTTGTGCGCGTGTTAAAATGTTTTGCAAATTGCTATTGCTGCTGCTGCTGCTGCTGTTGTTGAAAGCTGCCTGCAATATGCTGCTAGGTGTTGCCAAATGTTGCACCAGTGTTGCTGTGCCACTTCTTGTTGCTGCTGCCGCTGCAGTTGCTCCACTTTCGTAATTCAGGTGACCCAAATGTTGTTGCAAAACCGAAGGCGCCGCTTGTTGCTGCTGCTGCTGTTGCTGCTGCTGCTGTGGCGACGGCGGCGTTGGTGTCGTTGGCGATGGCGTGCTTACAGCAACAGCGTGTGGGTGTTGCAGCAACGCTAACGCTGACGGAGACGTAGACGTAGACGTAGACGTAGACGTAGAGGTGGACGCAGACGTTGACGCTGGCGTTGACAGAGATGATCTGCGCAGTAATACTGGAGGCGTTGATATCAATTGCTGCAGGCGGCTGCAGTTGTTGGTGGTGTTGCTGCTGCTGCTAGTTGCTGCCACAGCTGGCGTCTCTGGCAAGGCGCTGCTCAATGCGCTGCCACTGGCAACATTCTGCGAGCCACTTTGACAGCAACAATTATCACTTGGCGGAGTCAACGACTGTTGCTGCTGTGGCTGTTGTTGCTGCTGTTGCTGCTCCAAATTCACATCAACAACATCAAGCTGAACATTTTCATTTTGATAGATTTCATGCACATTTCGCTTTTTCTTAATTTTCACATAAGGCTCAAACATTTTTCGAATTGAATTTTGTTGTTGTTTTTTATAAATTTTCTTATTTAATTTTTAATTTTAATTTTAATTTATTTTTAACTTTAATTTGTACCACACATTTACACAGACCACAAAATCCCAAGCACTTTAATACAATATATATATATATATATAAAAATTGAATAAATATTTAATTTATTTTTCTGTTTCTATTTTTTATTTTATTATTGTTTAATTTACCGTTAATCCCGTTCGCAAATTGCAAATTGATTCAATTTATATAATCATAATTATAATTATAATTATAATTATTATATTTTATTGCAACACTTGAAAATTATTTATTATATATTTTTTTTTTGTAACTCTGCAATCGCTCCAAACAAATGTTGCTACTGTTATTTCTGTTGTTGTCGTTTAAGCACAGCTGCTGGTTATTTATTAAGCGAACGAGCGCACACTTACACACACGCGCATGCATGCAGAGAGAGAAAGAGAGCGAGAGCGTGTAACAGACAGCAGCCGAATTAACCACAACCGCTTCGCTTGAAAGTTTGCGGAGAACTGAACAAAGTGTAATCAACTGAGCAACGGGTCGAGCGACTAAAACCAACGGACGACGACGACGACGTCAACGTTAACGTCGACTGCCGCTGTTGCTGTTGCCGTTGCTGTTGCTGCTACTGCTGCTAGTGTGCTGTTGCTACAAAGTAAGCGGCGACAGCAGCAGCGGCATTTGCTGTCCGATTTCAATGTTCGCATGCTTTTGGTGTCGCTGCTGGCAGCGCTGTTGGCAGCGTTTCAGTTTTCATTTCGTTTCGTTTCACTGCTGTAACGAAGCCGACGCTATTAGCCGTAGTGTGGCGAAACGTAAAGCGTACATTTACACACACACACACACACACACGTATATACATGCAGTGCTATATAGAGTCGAGTACACCTACACCTCTGTAGTTTTAGTTTTAGTCAAGTGAGAGGCGTCGGTGGGGGCGCTTTGTGTGAGGTCGACTGAAACAACGTATGGGAAAGGAAGCATTGTCGACGGCGACACTGAAATACCAATCGGCGCAGCTGCGCGGAGAGAGTGCCAGCGGGAGAGATAGGCAACAGAGTGACAGAGAGAGAGAGAGAGAGAGCGCGTATTTAGCTGAGGGCCAACGGCAGCTGATAATTATATGTACATATACATATACATATGAGTGTGTGTGTGTGTGCCAGCACAGGACGGCTGATGTGGTGAGGGCGAGGCGAACGAGGCCATGGCATGCTGATGCTGCTGCTGCCGCTGCTGTTCGCTTCTGTTGATGGAAGGGCATGAGCTGAGATGGCCACTGGCCGGAGGTCCTTCCAGCGATAAGCCGTAATCATTTAGTCACAGAGTCAGCTCTTCAATTGAGCCGCAGTAGCGGCCTTGCTGCTGTTGTCGTTGTTGCTGCTGTTGCTGTTGTTGCTGTTGTTGGTGGCTGGCTTATCGGCGCTTCCTACTTCACATCAAAGTGCGCGACGGCTACAGTTTTGTATGCTGCTCCCTACTGATTCTCCTCCCTCTCTCATATCTCCTCTTTCCACTGTCCATTGGCGTTGCCGTTGGCGTCTAGTTGGGGGTGTATATGTATAAGGTACTTGTGTATATGTGTGTGTATATATACATGTATTAGGCCAGGGGCGTTGTCGGCAACGCATGTCACGTTGTCTGCAGTTGTTGCCGATGCCTTGGCCCACCCAACTAGCAACCTCAGCAGCAGCAGCAGCAGCAATAATAGCCGGCTCTTTACTCTACTTCATTTCATTCTACTACTATTCTCATTGCCTCTCTCTCTTTCTATTCTATATGTATGTCTCTTTTCGGCCTCTTAATGCCCCGTCAACACATTCGTTTCATTTATGGCGTGCAAATTAGCATCAGCCCCAGGGCTTCGTGTGTGTCCATGGTCCATGGACCATATCCTTTGGCCACATCTACAATAGCTACTGTAAGTATACTTTGTGTATATACTCTGTGTGTGTGCGAGTGTGTGTGTGCGAGTGTGTGTGTGTGTGTTGGAATACACTTGGCTGGCAGTCAATCTGTTGCCCATTAGCTGCCACCGCAGCCACAGTTTGTTGCACATCGCTTGAATGTGTGAAACACATTTGACAGAGACGCGCGTCGTTTGCTTTGAAGTTGCAAATGTTGCGAAGGTGCTGAAAGTTGGGCGAGAGTTGCGATTGCTTCAGCTAAGTGCTGCGAGGGGGTACCGCATATGCAGAGGGCGAGGGAAGGGTCAACCATTGACAAACTTGTGAAATTTGCTGTCACATTTGATGGTCACATGGCACTCTGTTCGCATACACAAAAATGTTGCTAAACAATTTAGAGTTGACTTTGTTTCATATGTATATGTGTATATGTATGTAAGTGTATGTATGTGTGTGTGTAAGTGTGTTCTCATCGATAGCTTCCCACATAGACTACAACCCGTTAAGGTAAAAAAAAAAAATAAACCTTTTCTGATTATTCACTTCAGCTTCGAATTCATCTCGAGCTTTTGCTTCTTCTTCTTCTATACACATTTTGAGGCCATTGGACGTTCACTGACCTTTGACCACTTCCTTTGAAACGCGGAAATGGCGCAACTGGTTAACCTCAAATAGCGAAACGGTTTTGAAACGGTTTAACTTCAATTTAACCCCTTCGCAAACGATTATCAATTGCTTCGCAACTTTCACACAAAACTAAAAAGCTCTCTCTCTCTTTCTCTCTGTTGCTGTCTCTTCCTCTGCTTCCCCCCTCATAGGCTCTATCATTAATCGATATTCAATAATCTATTTACACAAATATCTATCGATATATATATGTATATATATATATATATATATATATATATATATTTACATATACAAACTTATATTTATAAATTTATTTATATTTTGTTTATTGTACCGCAAAAGCGCATGCACATGATTTACTTGACACTAATTTCCATAAATAAAACAAAAAGTTCAATAAAAACCTCCAACCTTACCCTCTCCCCCCTCCTCTTCCATGCATACCCCACCATCCCCTCTCCGCACCCTCTATATAATACACTCCACATTACCCTCAACACTCGACACTCAACACGATGCCGCATGAATATGGCTCTCTGACAATAACCCAATTTTCAGTAGTAGCAACAAAGCTAAACACACACACACACATTCAGCTGTACGTTATGCATATAAGCCTGTATGTGTGTGTGTGTATGCTTTGACGACCAAGGCAGGCAGCGCTGTTCATAGCAAGCAGCTAGTATTAAGCAGCAGCGACGTCATTTCACACACACCGACACACACACACGCGCAGAGATAGACACATTCTCATTCTCATTCTCCCAATCTGAATCCGAAATCCCAATCTCATTTCCATTTCCATTCTCATTCTCCCAATTCTCTTTGTGTGTTACCTTTTTAGATTTGACAAAAATTGAAAGCAGACGGCAATGACGGAAAATGAGGGCAGCGAGCGCTTCACGCAGCCAATGCCTCTGTCGCTGCTGCTGCTGCTGCTGCTGCTGCTGCCGCTGCCACTGCCACTGTTGCTGCTGCTGCTGCTACTTCTATCTTTTTGCTGTCAAAAAGTTTTGACTCTCTTCCCAAGTTACTGTAAGTCAACTGCGCTGCTTGCGCTGCGTGGGCAGAGAGTCAGCGACGCAACTGTTGACGAAAGTGTTAATTGATTTGATTGCCTTCGCGAGACGTTTTAACTGGCGTTCATCAAAGCAACTTAAAACTTAAACTTAAACCAAATAAATATATATACATAGAAATATATATATATATATATAAATCTTTACACACACACACACACACACACGCACACATTTAGTATAAACTAGTTACGAGCATTGCTCGACTGAGTGCGTATTATCCGTTAGATACACAAATGGATTTGATACATTGAGATACATTCACACATATCCATATCCATATCCATAGCCACATTCACAACCACATTCACTATTCACTATTCATTATTCGCTATTCACTGTTCACTTTTGAGAGAGTTGCCCAAATGCCGTGGGATAACTTCCGCACTCGTGCGGAGTGAAACTTTGAGACTTTGTCGTAATCAGTTTGCAGCAATTGCCGTTTTGGCCTGCAACTTTCTACACCCTGTATGCAAAATTGAACAACAACAACAACAACAACAACAACAGCAGAAACAACAACAATAACAACAGCGAGTTATAGTTATATCGATAGTCGATAACTTTATGCAATGAATTGATTCGTTTACTCATCAATTTAATTGAATGCCTCAAGGTGAATAATTTGTTTCAATGAATAGCAAACAAAGCATGAAAGCTAGTTCGTTGTTCTGTTCAGCAGAACTTGAACTAGTTCATTTAATTGATTCACTGACTCATCTGTATAGCTTTTTCAACTAACTGAACTCAACCTTAAGCGCCATGCGGAAGCTATTCAATTCGTTTTCAGTTCAAAGGGCAAATGTATTATAACTGCCTCTGACTCTGCCTCGTTCGCTCTCCCTCTCTCTCTCTCTGTCTTTCTCGCTCTGTCTCTGTTTAGCTTTGTATGTAACCAACGAATAGTTTCTTTAAACTTTGTTTCATTTCTTCTCCCCCTTTTCGTCGCTGCTCCTCTCGTCGCTGTTTCTCCGTTTTCTATTTGTAATTTACATTTCAAATTTTCACAATTTTTTTTTTCCTCTTTTTTGCTCATGTTACAAAATCAGATACACACACTCACACACACACACACACATAAACTAGTTCAATGATAATTCATAATGAAAACATACAAAATTTTTATTTTTTTTTTATCAATCCAATTCCAATTCCCATTCGATATGTTTTCTTCCATCGTTTCTGTTATCGAACATCTAACAACTATTTTTGCGTAATCAAAATGAGGCCTCTTTTTCAGCTAGCGGAAAGGGGAAGGGCGGGGGCAGCGGCTGTGGCAAGGGCTGTTTGGGGAAAAGTGTCGAAAAAACGCGTGTCGGAGCGAAGACTCAGTTTGCCCTTGGCTTTTGCTTAACGGCTTTATACGGCTTTAGGCCTTAAATGTGGTTTTTGGTTTTTAGTTTTCGGTTTTCGGTTTTTGGTTTTTTATTTTCAGTTTCTTATTTTCTGCTTTTGGTTTTCGATTTTGGAGGTTATACAATATCCGAAAGAGCTGAAAGTGGAAATTACTCATCCGTTTCTCTATTCTCTCTGTGTGTGTGTGTGTGTTGTGTGTATTGTCATCATTTTTGTGTGTTTTTAGCCATTTCCTGTCCATGCCCTCTCTTTCTTCCCCCCTCTCTGATCATATTATGTATTCCATTTCATGCAAACAATGTGCAAAATTTTACGGCTCGAGCTATGAGAGGTCAATTTGTCAATGCTTCAACTTAAACCATGGCAAGTTACTTCAACTAAAGAAAAGAAATTGGAGAAGAAGGAGAAGTGAATAAAACAAAGAAGCAGAGCACAAAGGAACACCCAGAAAGATCCTTTTACAATTTCACAGCAAATGTCAAAACAAAAGCCAAAAAGTAATTCGATTGATCCTTATGAGCGCTCAGTTGGTGTCCTGCTACGTTTTGGGTGGGCACAGGTAAAGGATATCCCTCAAAGAAGAAGAAAAACCACAATTGATTCTATTGGATTCCCTCTGTCGAAAGGCAAAAGAAGCTGCTTCATTCTAGGACTTCCCACAGCGTTTGTTTACGCTCGTTAAAGTTACCACAAAGCAGCAGCTGCCTCTGCCGCTTCTGCTGCTTAGGGGCACCTGTGGCAACCTGTATACCTCTGTATGACTCTGTGTGGCCTGATCCTCTCAAGGATATTCTTTCTACTTCAATATTCCTAACAATTACAGCTCAATGGCAAATAATTCAATCTTTACTTTGCTCTTTTCTTCTTTGACGACTTTTGTCCATTCTGATGGATGCCTTGATGGATAGCAAACACACATGAGCACACACACACACACACACAGACACATACACATATGCATACACTAGGCTAATTTGAAGTGCGTGCTTTGTGTGCTCCGTGTGTGGTCCTCATAACCAGAGTCTCCAGGTAGCACCAACACCAGCACCAGGTAGAGTTGGGTACAGCAGAGTTGGCTGGAATCCCGATTCCGATCGCGGGAGAGGAGCAGAGGAGCTCGATCTCTCTCACCCAAAAAAAAAAGACATAAAAGGAAACCCCTTCCCACTTATAATACAGCGTTTTGTTTCTTTAATAATTTAAATAAAAGGAAAGAAAAAAAAAGAAAAGAAAAAATTGAAAGAAAAAAAAAGAAAAAAAATGCCACCAAAGTTGTTGCTTGCCGCACCGCTTCGTGTGTGTGCGAGTATGTCAAGCGCAGACGCAGAGCCTAAACAATCACACAAACACACACCACACACACACACCACACACATACAGAGAACAAACATGAGAGCCGACCTCGGCCTCGGTGACGACGGCGCTGGCAAATGGCAACAGCGACAGCAGCGGCGACGTTGGTGATGAGCTGCGGAGCCACACACGAATTCAGATGTTTTTCTTTGCTTCTTCTATTGCTTCTTCTTCTTCTTCTTCTTCTTCTTATTCACTTCGAACAGCGTTGGTGGCCGACGCGAGAATTGTAGAAGAAGAAGTTCTGAATAGAAGCAGCAACCACAGCCGCAGCCGCAGCCGAAGCAAAAATATTTCACCAAGTGGCAACCGCAGTAACTGCTGTTTAATTTGTTCTTTGTATACCCTGTAAGCTGTCGTTTAAGTTGGGTATAACTAGCCAGACACAGGCTAAGGATACTTCAGTATCCATAAGAAATGCCTGTTGAGTAGCATGAAGAGGAACAGAGAAGAATACAGAAGAGCAGAGAGGGACAATGTCCTAGGGTATCTAACTCCAGGTATACCCTACGATAGTCACAGCCAGCAGAGGTGACTTTAACAATGGATTATAGCATTCTATGAACTATCAAACTGTTCTTTGGTTATCCTTCCTACAGGGTAGCTTTAAGCTTAGAAAGAAAGGAAGACACAAGTCGAGAGATAGAGAGAGAGAGAGAGAGAGAGAGGGAGATGCGTATTATCTTCGTAAATACGTTTTATTGTTTTCTATTTTATTGCTCGTTTTGCTGTTGTGGCTTAATTGTTTTTGGCCAACACATCCTATGTACCACGCCTCCTGCCTCCTGCCTTCTGCCTTCTGCCTCCTGGCACACCTATTAAGATTAACTGCTGATACACGTATTACACGTATTGAGCATTATCTGGAACCTTTGTTGACCTGTGACCCACACCAAATGCCATTTGGTCAACGATAGCAGAGAGGGGATAACGGGGCGTGGATTAAGCAGAGAGGGAAGCCCATTAAACATGTCTTATGGCTGACTCTTAACTGGTAATTAGCTCTGGAATTAGCCACAAGTTGATAGGCTTCACATTTCCAAGGAAACACACACACAGCGGGAAATGGAGAACCACAATGAAAAGGGAGGGGGGGATGGGGAAGCGAGAAGTTATTGGGTGCCTGTTAAGGTACTTTATAGATTTTGTAACGAGTTGGTAATAAATCAAAATAGTTAACAAAAAGGTAAGAAGCAGCATAGCGGAGGGTTAAGTTCTGATTTCGAACTCTGATTAGAACCAAGAATAGAATCAAGGCTTCTCTCTCCCAAAGCAATTATCGCAGCTACTGCACAACTGTACCTGGCTCTATTAAGCAAATGAAATAGCTATAGTAAGGTGGAAGGGTAAGGGGAAAGGTATGATATATATATATATAAATATATATTATGATCTTATCTATGAAACTTACAACTGAGTTGTTAAACAGAAAACAAAATTTGAACAAACTTTAGGCAGCATTAGGGCCCAGTTAAGAGTGGCACTCGAAAAGGTAACAAGATAGAGAATTGACCACAAAATATGCCCAAATACGTATAAAGAAAGATATGGCATAAGCAAGAAAAAGATAGAGAGAGAGAGAGAGAGAGAGAGAGAGAGAGAGAGATTGATGTCGAGTGAAAACTTTGTTTTGTTTTTTTGGTAAACCGAAAAAAAAGGTTATAAAAATAAATACAAACAAAAAATGACACAAAAATAAACTAAAAGCTAAATTATATAAAAATAAGAGTTAAAATTAAAAAGAAAAAGATAAGTAACTATTATAATAATAATAATAATAATGAAAATAATACAAATAATAGAAACAAAACTGAAAAAATGACAACAAAATGCGGGCGAAGTCGACGTTTAACTTGTAAGCGAGTGTTAACTACATATAAGTATGTATATATATATATATGTGTGTGTGTGTGTTTAAGTTTGTATATGTATAAGTGTGTGTGAATGCGTGTGTGATTAAATGAAATTAGGGCGGTCCCAAAATGGGCGCACGCCAAACAAAAATCTTCGCCAAGCTGCAGGCAAACAAAATCCAAATTATTTTCAATGTGGAGCAACTTTCGTATACCCTGTAAACCCTAATAAAGGGTATACACTAACTCTATATACAGTTTAGCTATATATATGATGTACATATATAGAGATATATAACAGATTCCGATCAATCTAAACGTTTTAAATCATAGTTGATTTTATACAAGAATTTCAAAAATGCAACAAAAAGTTGTTATGAAAATGGGAAAATTTAAAGACTTTTCTATAGGGTATGTATACGATATGGAAAGCTTAGATAATACACAGTTAATATACGGCATTTAGCTTTTATTATTCAATGGAAATGAGCCCAGAATTGTAGGGTATCCAAAGGTAAAGCAATGGCTAATGCGAAATAAAGTTACATTTTTTTTTTCATAAAGATTTCTTCGAGGGAATTGCAGGTAGCAGGGGGCGGGGTGAAAAGGTAACAATGAGGAGGAAAGGGAGGAAAAGGTACAAGTGAGATACAAATGTGTCTCTAGAGGAGAGGTGCAAACAGCAGCAGAAAAAAGAAAGTCACAAAAAACGATGCCAAAAATTACAATTTTGGGGCTTAAGCCGCAGCAGCAGAGCAAAGGAGGTGGCAGCAGAGGGGATGGCAGCAAAGGAGGGTAGAGGGGGTGAGTTAGGTAGCAACTACAGCAGCACCAGAGCCGATGCCTGTTTGGATTATTACGTTGCCATCGCCGGCTTCCGCCGAGAGGCAGCTTGTAGCTGGTGGATACAGCATAAGCAGCGCTGCTGGCGGTGGCAGAGGCGTTGGCGCTTAGTCGTGCCCCCTTTTTTTTGGCCAAGCCATGACGTCGCAGTCGCTGTCGACGTCATTTGCACACATACACACACACACACAGACACACTCGCATGAAAAAACGTGTCGCGCTTGTTATGTAATCGCCTACAACGAGGCGACGTCTGCTGCGACGGCTGGCTGCGCTGCTTACAGCGACGCTGACTGCGTTTTGTCATTTGACGTTTTTATTTTATATTTATTCACATTTATTTTGTTGCTTTCTTGTTGTTGTTGTTGTGGTTTCTTGTTGCTTTTTAAACAGTTTTTTTGATTTTGCCAAAAATACAACAAAAAAGCAGCTCCAACTCCAACTGCAACTGCAACAACAGCGACAGCAACAGCGGCAGCAACTGTGGGCGCGTTGCATGGCGACTCTATCTCTCTACATCCCCCTGCCTCCCTCATCCACCCCCAAGAGTTGCTTGCTTGTGAGCTTTTTAAGCAGCGTTTGGCATAAAAAAAGAGGTGAAACTATTTTTTGGTATTTTTTTTTTATTTTTTTTTTAACTTCTTGTTTCGAGTGTTGCTGCTGCTGCTGCTGTTGTTGCCTGGTGTGGAAATCCCTCAGCATGTGTGTGTGTGTGTGTGTGTGTGTGTGTTTGTTTATGTAATCCACATATTTGTCATGAATGTCTTTTGGTTGCAACTTGTGCATTGTGGGCGCTGCATGCTGCCACACGTCTAAATGTCACTCAGTGTTGCAGCTGCAGTTGCAATTGCAGCTTCAATTCCCAATGTTCAAGCTGCCATCCCAATCTTTAGGCAGGAGAAGCTGCACAATAAATAAATACAAGGATTACTCAACTCTTGTTAAGGGTGGGTCAAAGTGGAGTCAAGTCAGAGCAGGGGGGAGGCTGTTGTAGGGGGGGCACAACTAAACACAATTGAAATTAGAAAGGCTGCAAAATATTTTGGAGTTCAAAATGAAAACAAAAGGCAAAGGCAGCAGCAATAGAGGCACAGTCAGAGACAGAGACTGCGGCAGAGGCAGAGGGAGGGGCAGAGGTTGAGGCTGCTATAGATATTGTTGCTGCTGCTGTTGTTGTTGGCGTGAAAGGTGAAAGGTGTAGATAATCGACTAGCAGCAACACCAACAGAAAAGAGAGTTTCAACTCATATGTATATGTATATATGTGTGTGAGTGTGTGTGTGTGTGTGTGTGAGTGTTTATACGAAAAGACATAGAAAAGCAAATATCGCGGGTGGTTTCATTTCGCCTTTTGTTTTTAATACAAATCTCTAAAAAGAGAAAAATAAAAAAGAAGTCGACAAATTTTGCAACTCTCCTTTCGAGTGTTACGAATTCAAGTGAAATCGCAAAACAAAAAAAAACAAAACAAAACAAAACAAAATAAAGCACAACAAAAACGGAGGTAAAAAAGTGCATGAATTGTTATATACAACTACTGCTGCTGCTGCTGCTGCTGCTGCTGCTTCTTCTTCTACTCCTTCTGCTTCTTTTTTTGCTCTGTGCTTTTCTTTTTTGTTTTGGGTGTTTGTTTTTGGGGTCGCAGCATATAGTTCCGGCATTATGGACAACGGATTTGCACAGACGAACAGCCGGATGGACAGTTGGTTGGGTGAGGGGTGTACGGGGGAGGGGGGGTGGTGTATGGAGGAATGGATAAACGGATGAATGGAGGAATGTATAGAGCCGTGGAGAGGAATGTAGGAATGGAATGAACATGCAGCAGGCAAAGATTTAAATTGACTGACCGCAAAATGAAAGGAAATTGAATTTGAAATGCGAAAGGAAGAGAATGAGATGGACAGAGGAAGAGCTAAAGAGACAAGGAGAGCAAAAGACAAAGAGAGAGAGAGAAGGAAATGGATAACAAGCTGAGTGGACATGGTGGGCGGGTTGTGGGTGTTGCTGTAATTACTTTGGATGAGTTACTGCAACAACTGTTGGTTAACGCTTCATATAACAGACTGTTATACATATATAACAGTTTAGTTATACAACCTGGAAGCTTACAATTTAAAAATTTAAATATGAACAGTAAAAAAGAAACCCTATTAACAATTTGTATAACCGTTCTACATATCCTAAAGTGTTATACATATGCGCTTGATAAACTGTTATATGGTAAACAGCTTATAATGGGCTTTTCAAACTGCTGTAAAGTGTTATACAACTGCTATAACAAATAAATTAGTTCAAAATTAACTCTTTGACAACTGTTATACACATACATCGATAAACTGTTATACACAACACCTAATAAATATCTCTTACAAATTGATTCAAATAGAAAATTGGTTGCTCGCTTGTCTGATCGAACGTTCGAAACTCAGTTGGATAAACTCTCCTCTTTATACACTTTCCCGCTACCCCGTTTCCCTCCCTCTCACCCTAATCATGGCTTCATCATCAATTGCCATTCCATTAACTTTCAAATGAAAACGAAATTTCGTTTTAAAAGTGCGCTCAACGATTTGAATTTGACTCTTTTCGAGTTGAAAGCCTAAGCCAGGCCTTCTCCCAGCTTGGGAGATGATTAACGAGAAAGGAAAATAACAGCAGGGCAAAAGGGGGGAGAAAGGGAGTATGCGAGGTGAAGGTGAATTCAAATGAAAAAAATATGCTCATTGTTTTGCATAGGTTGAATGCAAATGAGGCAGACAGAAATAAGCAGATCACCCTACGTTTTCCTTTTTTTTCTTTTCACGCTGTTGAGAAAGTCATTAAGTGAATGTTTCAACGAAACCTCCTCCCCGCCTTTTGCCCCTACAACCACCTACACACCTCTCCCTGCCCCTTCTGGCTGACAGCTACAAGGCAGTCAAAACAAATTACAGCTTAAATTAAGTGATTATTATTATCATCTGTTATTAGTTCGTAGACTTCAAATGACTTAACGCGACGCGACGCGACTTGACTCCAATCCCATTCAATTTATACCAACTGAGTGTGTGTGTGTGTGTGTGGGTGAGTGGCTTATACATACGATAACTAAGTTTAGTTAATCGTATTTAAATGAAAGTTGAATGCAAAGTCTATTGCAATGAGGCAAACAACAAAAAGAAAATCCTTTTATCCTCAAGGTAATTTTATGTATCTTTGGCTTAAGTATAATCGATAATTATCGATAATTGTGCTACACACAGAGCACATGAAAATGACAGCAGCAATTTTTATAAAAGTTGACAATAAAGACACAAAAAAAAAAGTTAACGAGACAAAACCAAATTTGTGTTTAACTTTCCACACAAAAGCCACAAAGCGACGCGAAGTCAGCAGTCAGCCAACAGCAGCAACAGCAGCGACGTCGACAGAGTAGCAGAGAAGCTGGCAGCGACGTTCAGTTATGTCATTGCTGAAGACATTGCGACGTCGCGACACCGGGTGCTGCCACAGCGATTTCCCTCAAGTGAAACTGTGCAGTGAATTTTTTTTTCATTTTATTTTATTTAATTTTTTTTTTCTTTTTTTTTTTTTTTGGAAAGCCACAAAACGCCGGCTTCACAGCTGCCGCAAGGCATAGGAGTGGTGGAAGGGGGTGAGAGGGGGAAGGGGCAGCAAACCAACAACAATAACAGCAGCAACAACAATTCAACGAAATCGAAAGTCTGCGCATCCGCAATTAAAATAATAATAATAAAAAATAACACAAAAAAATTGAGCGCGACTTTAAACGCTAGCAAAACGCAGACGAATTAGAGACGCGTTTTGACCTGATTTTTTGTTGTTTGTTGTTTGTTTTCTGTTGCTTTCTGTTGCTGTTGTTGTTGTGCCTTGTTGTTGCTTCAGTTGTTCAGTTGTTCAGTTGTTCAGTAGAAATGAGGTAACCGAACAATAGATGGCGCTAACGCCAGCTGCACACAAACATTTTTACCCCAAAAACCTCATGTCCAACACTGACCATGCCCAATGGGCTCATTGGGCCAATGTAAAAATGGTCGAGTGAGTGGTCGAATGAGACTTTGCGCTACTTTCGACTTTCGGCTTTAACTTATACCACTGTATCTACCCTCTGCCTGCCCCTCTCGGCCCTGGTAACACTTGGCCTCCCTTCAAGCCATATACTTGACCACAGACGGTATTTGGGGCACGCACGCGGCAAGCAGCAGCAGCAACTAAAAATGTAAAAAAATTTACGTCTTTTTCGACATTTTGGCAATTGGAAAATGAGACAATTATTTTAGCTCAATTAAGCACATACCCTATAACAATATCTTAACGAAACAACGGATTAGTTATCCCTATTATATTATCCTTCAGAAAGAAAGGAGTAAAACCAGAGTTTCTTTTCAATTCAAGGGTTGTGCCTCGAGTTGTAGCAACTCTCTTGCAGTTCTACTGATATTTACAGGGTATTTGATATAAAATTTGTCAAAAAAACAAGAAGAACCAGCTGCTGCTTAAGTTTTGAGTATTTTTTTGGGGCTTTAAATGGATTTTTTGGTGTCGTTATAAATGAATAATTGCATTCGGTTAACTTAAATGGGTCGACGATGGAATCCATTGGATCGATCGCTTGGATCTCTCTGATCTCTACTGGTATCGATTGAAGTTGATCGAGTTTCTTGCTTAATCAATTTAATTTTAAATTTAAATTATAATTACTCACGCTTCAAATTACAGTTGAGATCTTATGAAGGCTTCAAGCCTCTCCCCCTAATTGGAGTTTCCCCCCTTTTTTACATACCTGAAAAGAAGCAGAAATCGAATAAAAGATTAATATTATATATAGAAATTAAGTTAAATATATACATATATATAATTATTCTTTATATTTAAGTAGTTGACATAACTATCTCAAGGATATCTTATATAGAATATCTTATATAACCAAGCGAACTATGACTACTATGGACTATAGGGTATTATGGACTATAAGTAGTCTTTTAGCCATGCTCACACGTATACAAACACACACACAAAGACATTGTGAAGTGGTGTCCACTACAGGGAACTCTCCCACCAAACGAACTTTAATAACTTCAGCAATAAATGTCCAATTTTTATGGGTAATTTGACCAAAACATTAAAAAATGCTCCAGTCTGGCTATGAGCTGCTCTTTTACAGAAAAAAACACATTAAGCTACTACCACACACACACACACGTGCACATACACAAACACACAACAAGCCTCTGCTTGCAGCGTAACCAATTCTGCAGCGTCGACGCTGACTGCAGCTCAGCGCAGCGTTTAATAAGTTGATCCTTGACATGGAAAGTAATTTAGATTAGTTACAAGATGTTTCCTTTATACTTCTTCCCGCATTTAAAAGGTAAAGAGAAGGATAACCTCTTAAAAGGAATTGTATAAAATAATCGATATACAGTTAACTACACCACAAAGTTATCGATATATAACATAGATTTCATTTCATTGAAAAGGTTTCCATTTGTGACACATTTTGCTTTGAATTTTTTAGGCATTAAATGTGGATTAAATTCAATTATCTTTTATAATCCCCTTACCCCTTCCCCTTCCCCTACTCTAAGACCTTGTCATTTCAATAGCTACAAAAAGGTTTTTTTGTATAGATCTCAGAAAGGTTGTAAGGATTATAAGTAAAATGTGTGTTGCCTTCACAAAAGAACTTCAATGCCTCTCCCCTATCCTATTCCTTCCCTTCACTTTCCCCCCCCCCCCCCACTCTTCATCTACTGATAAAAAGATTCCTATAGAAAATGTCACTTAATTGTGTTGGAATCTGCCATAAATCCATCAATATGTTATATCATGTCAATAACGTTTCCATCAACTCAATTCATATAGGCCCAAAAATGGATTATAATGAAATTTATGCCTTCAAATTTTGGAAACTTATTTGGAAATCCATAAAGAAAAAACAAAAACATTTTTTTTGGGGCAAGGCGAGGCAAAGGGGCAATAAAACATAAAATTTTGAAATCGTTTCAACAACACAAAACACAAGAAAAAAAAAAGTGAAATTGTATCAAAAAAAAAAAACCTATTTCGAAATCGAATAAATCTCAAACATTTTCGGACTCAACCGAAAATATTGTGTTAAATGTTACAACAACAATAACAACAACAGCAACAACAACAAGAAACATTCAGGTAACTAATCCCCAGGCCATAAATCAAATGGAGCTGGAAAAGAGCTGCTGTTAAATGGATAGAGGAGTAAGGAGGGGGAGGGTTATAGGTAGTCATGTCAATAGTTGACATGAGACATGAAACTTGAGCCTGTTATTGACTATTCAGCCAACTATTGCACTGCCCCGCCTATAGCTATATTACCCCTCTCTAGCTCAGTTCCCCCTCCTCTCTCTGAGAGCTGTCGTAGGTGCGACTTTTCGGCTTCATATGATAATGAGACACATCTCTTGAAGCAAAGACTATGTAGCCATAGTCAAAGTCCGTATTTAAGTTCGATTTGAAGTCTAATTTTGATGGGGTCAAATCATAAAAAGCCGCTTCTAGCCAAGTTACTGCTGCTGCTGCTGCTGCTGGCAATGAGCCAACTTCTGCCTCTTGTTGTCGTTGTTGCTCTTCGGCTCATTTCAAACGCAAATACATATACATATATATATATATATATATATACAGAAAAAGCTAAAAACAAGTCGACTTGAAACAATAAATAAGCAAACGCACATTTGTCCATTGCCGCGCTGAAGGCAATGCCCAATGTGATGTTGCTGCTGTGGTGCTGGTGCTGGTGCTGCTGCTGCTGCTGGTGTTGTCTCTAACTGGGCGCTAGTTTCACGGCCAGCCCCCTTACCCCCTATAGCCCCTCTACAACGTTCCTTAATATAGGCATAGTTTATAGCAGAGCTCGTAGTGAAAAGCTTTGCCGGTTCGCTTTACCTTGTCAAGTGCTATTAACGTGGTTGCTGCTGCTGTTGCTGATTGTTGTTGCTTCTGCTGCTGCTGCTTGTTAGTTTTATTCACACAAATTTCACGGCAATGGCCGCAGAGTAACAGCAACAACAGCAACAACAGCAACAACATCAGCATTAATATAAACACAATTTGCGCTGCTGTTGAATGGCATTTGAAAATGATTTTTTATTTTTTTTTTCATTTTTTTCTTTTTGCTTGGCAACAAGAGAAAATGCTGAAAACAGAGGGAGAGAGCAAGAAAGAGACACAGCGAAAATTGTAACCAAAAATCTGGGAAAGCTGCAACTTTAAAGTTGTAGAATGCAGAACTCAAGAATGGGAAATTCAAAGTTGTAATCCTTTAACTCTTGGCCAAGACATTTAGCCGAGTGAAAACTTTCACAGCATCAAATCATCATTTATATATATATATGGACATATGCGCTGATCTATCAGTTTTATGAGTATTATAATATTCTACATTTTATGCCATATTAGAGTGCAATTTAAATGTAGTTTGCTGCGCTTTAATGGCAACAACAGCAGCTGAAACAGCTGCCAACAGATGCGACTTTCACGTGCGCGACTTTAAACGCTGGCAAAACGCTAACGAAACGCATCGCTGCACAAATTTGCATTTGCCGTCACATTTTCAGCTTGTAAATGGGAAAGCAGCAGAAAGACAGCAACAACTGACAACTGTCATAAATATAACTCAAGCTCAATTGAGCTACGTTATGGTTATGGTTGTTGCTGGGGGAGTGGGGAGGGGGAAAACATCTTACATAGGCAAATGTCAGAGCTCATTTTGAATGGATTTCAACTTTAAGCAAAAGTTTCGTATATTGTTTGCTGTTTCTACTACTATTTCCTACTCTCTGTTTTCTGTTTTATGTAATAATAAGGGGGTTCAAAAGAGAGAGAGAGAGAGAGAGATAGAATGCTCCTATTACTCTGTCTCTCTCTCTCTCTACTCACTATATGGTCACGTGTGTAGGCCTCGTTTTTGGTGCCTCAGCCTAATGCATTTATACCTTTGTCACACAGCACAGCATGTGTTTACCGTACGTACACACACACACACACACAGCCTACTTATGTGTCACATTTGTGTAACTTTACATACAGTTAGCTACAAATTGTTTTTTAGTTGCTTTGGGCACTTCTTTTGTATCTTAAACTTTGAGTTTCATTACTGAAATCTCACTTTTTCTTCCTTTCTCTCCCTCTCCTTCACTCTTCTATTCCATCTTTTATCATATTTATACTATTTTATCCTTTACTTTAAACGCTTTAGAATCGATTTCTATTTTAAAAGCATCCAATACTTTAGAATTCCTCTGCTACTTCTGTATCTTCTCTTACTTCTCATTACACTCTAATCTCTGTGGGCGTTAATACTCTGGTTTGGGCGTGGCCATAACGTGCAGAAAAAACTAAACGTATTTTTATTATATTTCGTAGATTTGGCCAAGTTTTCGTTGCTGGTTTCTGGTTTTATTCGGGGGGTTTGCAATTGTCTTTGAGTGGTTCGTGTGGCAGGTGGGAAAAGGGGGTTAGCAGGGGGGGTTTATGTAGAGTCACGTAGCTTAAAATGTGTGCGTTTTAATGGCCGAAATTACGGTTACTTTATTGCGTTATTAATAACATTTTGATTGCATCACGTACGCACACGCATCGTTGGTGTCATCGAGGTTCGCCCTCCACGACGGAATAGGAATTACGATGGGGATAGTGTATATAGGGGGGGGAGAGAGGTAAGGTGTGCAGCAAAAGGGTTTTTGGGGAGTTGCTGTCTTTTTTAGGTTTTAGTTATGAGTATCCGTATCTGTAAATGTATCTGTATCTTTAACTGTTTTTGGATTTGTTTGGCTCTGCGAAGGGCAACCCAAAGACACAAAGCAAACCAAGTAGAAATCGTGCAACCCGATTGCAGCCTTGGTTTACTTTTCGCTTCTTCTCTCTGTCTTTCTGGCTGTCTTTCTGCGTGTTTCTCTTTCTTTTCCCCCCATCAATATTCTCTCCCTCTCACACACTCACTCAGTCTTTCTGTCTGCGGCTGTTGCTGTCTTATCAATTTTTGGTCGTTTTCAGTTAATTTTCCGTTTTTGTTATTGAATTTTTACAACTGCCACAAGTAGGTCACACACACAGAGACAGAAACAAAGCTACAGATGCAGATGCAAAGCTGCAGTTAAAGATACAGATACAGATACAGATACATATACATATATAAGATACTTAAAACTGGCAAGAGACAGAAAATTAACGTCTTGGAAGCGCAAAGCCACTGCAATTTGATGTTCATTATGTGCCTTAATTGGGAACTGAAGCATCTCCCGTTGCAGGGATGGAGGGGCAACAGATGGGGATTGAACTTAAGCTGGAAGACCTGAAGGAGAATTGAAATTATTACCTCGAACGGTTAACTAAGGCTATAAAGTAGAAAAGCAACTCGCAGCAACTGCCAACTGACAACTGGCAACTGGCAACTGGCAGCTTGCAACGGAACCGGCTATAAACCACCCAAAACGTGTCTCTCGGGTAAACAACTAGTTAAAGGGAGAAAAGAATGGACGGGAGTAAAGAAAATGTAGAACCTAGGATAGAATTCAAGGCAAGGAACTGGGGATTTGATTACAACTCATGGTAGTTGGCCCGGGGTTAAATCGAGCTAAAGCAACTACAATACAGAATGTCGCAATCATTGGCATTGGACAACAACCTTGGAAGTTATTTTCAGGGGCGCGTGTCAAACAAACTGAGGATAAACGAGTAGCACAACGAGCACAGCGAAGGCCCCAGAGAGAGGGGAAGAGCAACACAGTAGAGACGGCCATTCATAATAGATGAGGCAAGGAAAAACTGAACTGCTGAACATAGCATGAAATACATAGTACAAATATATATATATATAACAAGAGCAGCCGCAGCAGCAGCAGGAGAACCAAAGAGTTCCCTACCCTCTCCCCATAGAGGAAAAAGCTCACAGATGTTTTTCTATGGTTTCCATAATATTTCCATACAAACTGGAATACGTTGCAGCAGTTGAGTTGAGACAAGTTCTATAGACATCAATTGTACTCAAGGTGAGAACGATAAAGAGTAAAAGCAAAAGGGAAGGAGATGCTACACTTAGTCCTAAAAAGAGTTACCCATAACTTGTGATAGTAGGGAGGGGAATAACTCAAAGTCAAGCATTTACTTAACTAATACAATTTTTTGTTGTTGCTTTTTTTTTTTATTGTTTTAACGAACTCTGTTTGTATTTTGACCATGAACTCATCCACGCACGTTTCATAAGCCGCACGCTTTGAAGGCTTCTGGAGGGAGACTTTCGGGGAGCTCTCGGGGTGTTTTTTTTTTGGTGTTTAGTTTTCGGTTTTTGGTTTCGGGCGTTGTTTGCCATAGAATGTGTCTGGCATAGCTATAGCCAACGACGTCTGAGGTTAGCTTTGTTTATTCCAAATGGGCGGACTCTACTCGTATTTTGAACTCATTTGACTCCTCTTCTCATATGAATTTGCCTACCTCTGCTGTCTCTTCTTCGATCCGTCCACCCGCTCTCTCTCTCTCTCTATCTCTTTCATTTTCTTCTGTTCTGTATTGAAATTTGTCATAATTTCGTCGGTTTAGACGGCATTATTAACGAACTACCTTGCCTTCACTCCGTCTTCTGTCCAGCTGTCTGTGTATGCCTAGTAATTATGAACGTTAGAAGTCAACATTTTTTATGTACCTTCCATATACTTTTTTATTTTGGGTGTCTCCGTCCGTCCATTCGTTCGTTCGTTTGTTCGTCACTTCGTCCATTTGTTCATTTGGGGCATTAAACGTGCGTTGAGCTCTCAAGGTTTAGGGCAAATACTTATATACATTCATATATATGTATATATATTTGGGTTTCAACTTTTTTCTTTATTGTAGAGGAGCCGCCGCCTTGAGGCGTAGCGAGTTCTTTCCCTCCGATAAATGGCCTTGGATTTGAGCCAAGTTAAGTGAAGAATTTCGTAAGACTAAGGCGGTAATTTATTCCATGCAAAGGCGCAATAATAAAATCATGTTGAATTCTTAAGTGCTATAAAAAATTTGCATACTTTTTGCTTAACCTCTTCTTCTTCATTATATCAGATAATTGCGACAAAAAAGAAACCAACGAAAAAAAAAAACACAAAAAGAAACAAGACACTTCAAAATAAATATCCATTTTAATCTGATTAATTTGAACAAAAAAAACTTCAGAAAAACTTTAAGAGGATATCATTAAAATAATCAATTTCAATCAAAACTTTATTCCAGTTCCAGTGTTCCAACAATAATATGAGTTGGGTATAGACAGGTTGGGGAAAAATTATGTAATATTTACTGATTTTCTTATGAAAATGATTTGATTTGCTGTTCCATTTCCACTGTTTCAGAAGTTAGAAAGTATTTAAAAGTTATCGTTTAGTTTAAAACAGAATATTTAAGTGAAAAGTTGTTCCATTTTGCATCATATCAAAGTAACTGCTCATATCACTCACTTTTCCAATTCCATTGAAAAAGTTTCATTGAATTTTATGCAGATTAACGTTAAGTGGGATTTAAATTAACTGGAATAAGGGTGAAGGGAGAGAGAAAGATGAGATCTCAACATATCAACGGCTTTTATTGGGTTCATCCCACCCAAGCGACAGGCGAGAAAAGAAACGCAACAAAAGGCAAAAGGGAACATTTTCTGTTCTTTTCTCTTGTTTCTTTTTTTCTGTTCTTCATTCTCTTATTTATATTTATTATATTATTGCCAGCAGACAGACAAAATAAAGAAAAAACGATGACAAACACACATACAGAGAGAGAATGAGAAAGACATAAAAACAGGGAGACAGTGACATGGAGATTGACATAGAGAAACAGAGAATTGAGCAAACATCGGGCCATCAATTCAAATAAAGTCAATTGAAGTTGCTCGCACAATGGAAAATAAAAAACGGAAAAAATAGTAAATAAGAGGAAGAAAAGTGAGTATGGAAGAGAGAGAAAAAGAGGGAATAAGAAATTAAATTAAAGCGCAGGCAGGGCAGAGACAGAAAGAAGCAGATCAACATATCAAAATGAAAATAAATCAAAAATAAAAATAAAATAAAACATTTTTTTTTTTTGCATAAAAACGAAAAACGAAACGAAAGAAACAAAAAATCGGTCGCTCAGCCGAGGCTAAAACTGAAACTGAAGTTGGGTCTAAGTCTGGGGCTGAATCTCTGGAGGATGCCAAATGAAACTTTTCACCATTTTGCATAACAATTTGTAGCTTTCAGTGGAGCGCGTTAAACCACCAACAACTACAACAATAACAACAACAACAACAGAAAGACAATAAAGAGACATGAAGAGGGCAACTTTTACTCGTTGCTCAACATTAAAATTTGTGGGTTACCCAAAGACAGAGACCATAAAAAAGGGTTTGCGAATGGGATAGGGATTGGGTTTGGTTTTTGGCTGCAGATTTTGAGGAAATGGGTAGATCTGGTAGAGAAGCTTCAGTAGCTGGAACGATGCATAAGATGCATATATATGTCTGTGGTTGACTTTATGTGTGTGTGTGTGTGTGTGTGTGTGTGTGTGTTTGTGGTAAATGTGTGGAAAAGGCGGAGGCTATGAAATTAACTCGAAACTGTCGACAGGGTAAACAGAGAGAGAGAGAGAGAGCATCAACGGCTGAGGCTAAAGATAAGAGGTGCAGCAGGAGACATTCTTCCGTTGTTGCTGCTATAAGTCCCTTCCTCCTCTTCCCCCCCCCCCGCACACACCCTCTTACATCATGCAACACCCCTTGGCTGCACTCAAGTTTCAATTTAAATGCAACTGACATTAAATTTACTACTTTGCCACAATGAACGAGACTACTGTGTGTGAGAACAAGTAAGAGAAGGAGGAGGAGAAGGAGGTGGAGAAGGTGTTGGTGGGGGAAGAGGTTAAGAGAACAGGACTGTATGCCTGTGTGTGTGTGCGGTGTGTTGTGTTGTGTTGTGTTGCGTTGTGTCTTGTTTGTATAGTTCGAAATCGTTCCGCAAGTCTGAAGCCAAAGTTGAAATGGGGAAGGAAGGAGCTCAAAGGGGTTAGGAGAGAAGAGTTGGCTGCTTGCTTAGCAGAAGGAGGTCGGTTAAAGAGGGAGAGTATGGCTATGCAAGAGTTAAACTAAAGTTGAAGTTGGAGCTGGAGCTCGAACTGGAGGCCTGTGCAGACATTGTTGTCGCTGTCTGTTAAACTAAATTTAATGAACTGGCGCAGTCATAAAGCGCAACTTATCGGTTACTGACACACACACACACACACACACACACACACACATATATATACGCATATGTATGCAAAGACTGGGTGTGGAGGAGGTTAACAGAGGGGGCGTGTCTGTGTGTACAGTGGTAAGCTATTGATAATATTTTTAAAACAAAATTTAAACTCACTTTATTTTCAGTAAAGAAAATGCAAAATTTGTTTTGACTGTTTTTTTTTTTGTACGTACATTTTGACCCACTGTGCACGGTGTGCTGCAAGTATTTTAACGTGTTTGTCAAATTGTGCAAGAAATCTAATAGCAAATGCAAATTTCGTATATAAAAATGTCCAAAGTATGCAAACAATACGCATTTCAGATACTCTTCCAAAGATACAAAAAAAGAGAGACGAAAAATTATGAATAAAGAAAGATTTGGATAGGAGTTGGAACTATATTGATATATAGACTTGAAAAGTCTTTCGTTTCTACCCTATTCTATACCTTCTGATTATGTTTTTAAAGTGTATCAAATGGGTTGTGACAACATTTTCGATTTAAAATATGTGCAAGGAATTTTGCGAACAAAAAAAAGATAAAAATTATAAATGATTTAAAAATAATTTTAATTTCATTTGACAATCTTTAAGTGTTGTGTAACTTTTAACAGACACTTTTAACTGGCAGTTAAATATATAAATCAAATTTTAGAAACTCGTAAAAGTTATTGTAGAAACGCCTCTATCTTCTGTCTGCTGTCTGCTGTCTACATGTGCTCTGTGGCTTCTGGTCTGTGGGTGTCTTTTCTGAACAATTGAAAGAAAATCAAAAGAAAAACAAATACAAATAGGAAAAGGCTAAGAAAAGCTTGAAAAAGTACTTCCAGATACAGCTGCGCTTAGGCAATTGAGATAAAAGTTGCATTTGTTGCCAGAGACAAGCGACAAGCGACAATTGTCATTTGTTATTGTCTTTCTTCTATCGTTGTTTCTGGTCAGCTGCGCCCATGTATGAGTATGCACCCACACATTGGGCGAGGAAGCTGTTAATCTGTTGCCTCCTTCTACTTTTCCTTCCTTATGCTCACGCCTTCTCCTCCTCATCCTCCTCTAGCCATACTCATACATTTATGATATCCATCATTTAGCGCCAACAGGAAGAGAAAGTAATGCAAGTCATGCCAACTGTTGAGGGGCTGGGCAGATGAGAGAAAGAGGGAGGAAGAGGCTGGGGGAGGGGGAACTACCGCAACGGAATTAGAGTTGAAGTGGCTCTCACTTCATAAATTTAATGCCGCAAGGTGTCAAGCTGAGGACGCTGCCTCAGCAGCTTCTGACAGTTGCCACCTTGAGGATGCATCAACTTCATATTCATATTGAAGCGGCTTCTGCTGCTGCTGTTGTTGCGGTTGTTGCTGCTGTTGCTGCTGTTGATGTTGAAGTTGTTGAAGCAACTGTTGACAGCAACATTCAGTGCCAAAAGCTTTCATTTGCCGCAGGCAACGCAGCCAACTAACAGCGCAGTCAGCTTCAAACTCAACGGCGACGTCGACGTCAACGTCGAATGGCGCTTTGAAAGCAAATTTCATTTCTTCATTTGATTTCGTTCGTTCGAAGCTGCAGTACTTTCATTACTTTCATTTGAGTGAAAGATACAAAGATACTCTCTGAACTGACAAACGGACTGACTGAATGACTGAAAGACGGACAGACGGACGGACGGACGGACGGACGGACGGACAGATTGACTGCCCACAGAGCAAACGTGCCGCGTTTCATACCCAACCCGACGATCCCAGCTCGATCTCCGCGTGTGCCAACAACCGCATGACTATTACCCTCAACACCTCAACTCCACTCCACTCCACTTTATTCCACTCCACTCTACTGTACTCTACTCTCTCTTCCACCCTCTCCATCCCACTACCCCCCCCCTCGACCACATCACTACAAAGTTATTTTCAATTTAAAGCAATCTTCGCCTTCGTTTTAACCATTTTCATTTCATTTTTTAGTGAAAAGGACCAACAGCTTTCAAATAGCCACAAAATATAGCTGCTAATTACATAGTTTTTCTTGTATTTGTTTCTGTGGGTATGTGTGTGTATATGTGTGTTTGTTTGTGACTTAAACAGTTGCAGCAGCTGCTGGCAATAGCTACAGCTCATGGATAGCCAAACAGGAAGTAAATTGGAACGGAAAACACGTTAAAAAGCTGTCGAGGATTAGAGTTTTCCTTTTTAGGAAATGTTTGGGATTAGCCAAGGATCGATTAATTGGCTATATCGATACATATTTTCATCCTAAGCAATGGAACACACCTCTTAGTTCACTTTGGGAAAGGGAAACACTCTTCAGTTGTCCCTCCCTATGGAAAGCCGAAGAAAATAGATTTCATTCTACAAGCAATTTAAGTGGAAAAACAAACAAATTAGCTTCGTCTTCGGGCCCTCTCTTCTCTTTTAAGGCAAGAGATAAGTCTTTATTTAGTTCCACAAGTTCCTCCTCATATGATTGTTAGTTTGTAACAATTTCTCCCCCTGCTCTCTGCTGCTCTCTTCTCTATGCTCCCCTTTGTTGCTCTTCTGCTATTTTACTTTCTAACGACTATCAAATTTCACAAAGTGAGTGTCAAACGATCTCGGCAAACGATGTAAATGAAGCGATAGGCTTTGCTTTACAAGAATTTGGTGAAAGCTGCGATTAGCTGGCATAATTTTCACGCTTTTCCGCCGAAGAGCAGTACCCCCGCTCGCTAACTCCGAGTTATATACAACAGCCTAAAGATGACAGCGCCCAATTCATAACATCTCCAAAACTCTTATCTTTCATCTACCAACCCAACGATCTGATTCACTATGCAAATTAAAAGCCAACAACTTGGGCGGGAGACAATAGAAAAACCATAGACAAAGAGAGAGACAGAGAGGGAGAGAAAAAGAAGGGTTAGCATAAAAACATAAGTTGTAGAGTAGGAAAAACCTTTGTGAAATGATTAACTGTAATTAGTGAGAAGTTTTCTATAGCGTCACGAACAGGGGCGTGTCCAAAGGGGCAAGCCAAATGGAGTTCAAGTTGGATATGGAGATGGAGATGGAATAATGACGATTACGACTCGTCGAACACAACGAGGAACCAGATCAAAATGTGCGATTAGCAACAATATAAAGAAGCATCAGTAACAACAGCAGCAGCAACAGCAGCAGCAACAGCAGCAGCAACAGCAGCAGCAACAGCAGCAGCAGCAGTAAATAAAAAACCAGATGACAACAACAACAACAATGACAACGACAATGTTGACGATGACGACAACAACATTGAATAGCCTCAGATTATATTTATTAACAGCAAGAGAATAGCAGAGCAAAAGATTTCTACACATCGAATATTAAGTACACTTACTTAAGTTAAGCTTACGATTGCTTAAACAAGGATTAAGGATATTCAAAGGATACTTTAAAACCCAACCAATAGCTGTGAGACTAATCTAAGTGCTATTCTCCAAGACCATTTCTTCTATGAATCGCTTAACTTAAGCCGTAAATTCGTTAAAGCCATTCAGTGTTAAGTGTATAAAGCAGAGCGAGTGACTGACAGCGAAAGAGATAGATATAGAGATAGACAGAGCAAGAGGGAGAGATAGACTCAGTTGGCATCAAGTAGCTAACAGATACAAACCACAGCAGTGACTGTGAACTAACCAAAGCACATGTAGTTATTGCTCTTGAGATACTTTTGGACACGAAGCGGAAACACAAGCGACCACAAACAGCAATAACAACAACAACCAGCAACAACAAGAAACAAGCAACAACAACAAAGTCGAGGGACAACCAAGAGACCAACGTAGAGACTGAGGGACAGCGGGTTAAGTCTTTGGCTACATAATAAATATTTAATGTGAAGATCTGCTGTAGATCTTTCTGTGAGTGCGTGAGCAGAGAGAAACAGTGGCAGAGAGAGGGAGAAAGAGTGCGTGAGCAGAGAGAAACAGTGGCAGAGAGAGGGAGAAAGAAAGAGATAGACGGGGGGACGGAGGGAGAAGCGTTCACATTTGCCGTATCTTAAAGATACAAATTACAAGAGGTTCACATTGAGATTGAGGCCTAAGCGTACAGAGTCAATGTTGCTGCTGCTGTTGTTGTTGTGGTTGTTGCTGCTGTTGTTGTGCTTGTTGCTGTTGCTGTTGCTGTTGCTGTTGTCGTCGAGTGGAGGGCAATAAATAAACACACAGAAGCGAAGGCAGCATGAAAATGATTAAAGCAGCTTAAAGACTAAAGACCATGTCTGCTTGCTGCTCCCTAGAAGAAGTGGAAGTGGAACTGCCAGTCTCAGTCGTACTCGCAGTCGCAGTCGCAGTCGTAGTCGCTGTCGCTGTCGCAGTCCAAGTCGAAGGCATCGTAGGTAGACGGCCTCATGGTCAACGGGGCGGTGCCAGTGCTCTGGAAGCGAAACGGATTGGAATTGAAACAAACGAGGCTACCCTTGAGAAATCAGGCAGCACAATGGAGTTGGATACCCCCTTACCAATCCCTATACCCCTCCCCCATAACTGGCCAGCCATACCTTATGCAAACCCAGAAATAAAAGAAAACCAACCAAAGCCGACGCCGCTGTTGCTTCACGGCTTGTCATCATTTTTATCACGCACGTTGCCTGTTTTGAAGGCTCCTGTCTCTTCTTTCACCAAATACCCTACCAAAATTTAAACAGAAAGGGTATAGACAAAGTAAAGAAGCGTCACAGAAGTTTCGGTTGAACTGATCGGTTTTCATTATATGATTACTTAACTATAGCTTAGGGTATACATCGTAGATCTATTTCAAACAGATTACAGGGTATCTGCTGGTCGTGGAGGGTGTTATGAATTGATCTTATGGTATATAGAGGAACGAAGTGGAACTGAAACATGGCTTAGGCTTGGCTACCTCCTGCTCCTCTTTTTTTTTAAGTCTCTCATAAATCATCGTAATTTTTGGGGCCTCTTCAAGTCGTTCCCTCTCTCTCTCATTCGGCTTCTTCTCTGTGGGTTCTCTTGTATCCATATGATGCATTGTTTATGTTGAAATTCAAGTCAACGCTTGTCGGCTTTAAGTTTAGTTTGTCTGTTTGTCTGTCTGTCTGTCTGTCTGACTGTCTGTCTGCCATTGACTTCAATTATAACCCAGTTTTCAGCTTTCAGTTTCAGTTACACTTAAGAGTTACTTGCATATCTTTTGTATATAGATACAATATATATATATATATATACATATGAATGTATATATAGTAATGAGTTTATATAGTTTACTTTTCTCTGTTGCTTTTCGCTTTTAACGTTTTGGCTTAAACAGTGCTATTGGCCATATTTCAAAGCCCTGACCCCAAAGGCTTTCCAACGTTTTGTCCACTCTTTTAATAAGTGTGTAAACATATTTTAATGTAGGTTTATGTTTGTTATAGAGTATAAATCAATTATAATAATGGTTACAATGTGTGGGTGGTTGGACACTAAAGAGACGGAAGATGGAGGGGCAGATGATGATAAACATGCCAAGAGTTTTAGTTATAAACAAAAATCGATATTCAACAACGGCAATTAATGAAGTAATGGCTCACAGTGGTTGTGGATATGGATGTGAGTGTGAATGTGGATCTATATGTGGGTCGCATAAGGTTCTGTAAATTATTATTAACACACACACACACACACAGTCACAGACACACACATCAATTGATATACCTAATGGGCAAAAGCAGATGAGTTCCTTTTGTCAAAGCAAAAGTAATTCTAAAGGCCAACTGATATGAACGTACATATATATATATATTGATACATATATATAAATAGATAAGTGGATGTATATGTATATGTGTGTGTGTATGTATGTATGTATGTGTAGATATAAAGGGTTGTTTATATGTATCAAGAAACAGAGACAACAAAATTGTAGTTGATGACCCTCAGACAGTAGACGCTTTCAAGGATATGACGCTGACAAAGACGTTGGCGTCGCTGTTGACGTTGACGTCGACGCTAGCGCTGACGCAGTGCGCACAAAGCCACAAAGGTTAAAGGTACCAAAAACAACAACAACTGCAGAAGTAATAACAGTAACAAATACAAGGCTAGAAACGCGGAGTGGTCAATTGGTTACTCTGTGCGAAACAATGGAATGAAACACTACTAGTAACGGAACGCCATGAAATGAAGCAAAAGTAAAGCAAAGTGTGGAGAACGAAGCATAGTACAGTATATACCGGTTATATGCAAAACCTATAATGCAGAACATTTTTTGCATATATTCGATATTTTCTTTTAAGCAATCATGAGATCAAAATTGTAATAATGCTGTCCTACAGCTTATAATTTGTTTAAAACCGATTAAATTTATATGAACTGATTCCAAATGAAAGATTTTTTTATTTGTTTATACACAATATTTTCTTATATGCAATTTTTTGTATTTAAGAGGCTAAATTTAGTCGTAAATTGTTTCATGATGCTTGAAAATAACATCTTATAACCGATATATACTGTATAAGAAATAGTAACAAAACGCGTACGAGACAATGAAGACAAAGCAACACACACAGAGTAATCCAAAGGAAGTGAAAGATGAGAACGCACGGACGAACGCAGAAGAGAGGGGAAGGAGCTGGGGGCGTAACGTTGCCGGGTTAGCAACAAGCGCGTAATGAAGCTAATGAATATAGAGCAGCAAGTGATAGGCAAATAGAAGAGAAGCGCAATGAAACGAAACGAAAGCCAAACAAATTGAAAATGGAACAAAAAAAAGCAGAACCCGGTATGTATGAGAAGCGACTATAAGTTGATGAATGTGTTTGGCCCTGGCCCTAGGCGAGTGACTGCATTAAGTGATTAAAGAAAGAGACAGAAAGGGGGAGGGGGGGGGGGGGGACAGAAAGCGAGAGGGAGCGATTGCTTTAAGCGCTGTTGAATCTCTGGTGAATGATTCAAATATTATTGAAAAAAGAAGAGGGAGAATAAGGAAGGAAGGAAGCACAGATGTAAGGTAGAATGGACTGAGCACATCTCTGACTAATCAATGAACAACATCGTTTGGGCGTTCTGGCATAATTAATTAATTATATTCTGACTCTCTGGCAGAGCGAAAGAGAAGCAGATATAGGCAAATAGATATAAAGCGAAGACGATAGCAATGTTTTAGTACATAGAGTACACAGAACTCAAGTAAGGGTTGTATGAGTGTGTGTGTGTGTGTGTTACATTTATGACAACGTCTCTCCAATTACAGTTAATACCAATTGTTTATGTGTTGAATTTCTATACTACCGAAACTTCCCTTTCGATTCCCTTCACGCATCTGCCCCTATAAACCACATCCCACACCCACATGCCCCTTCCTATAACCAGCATCCTTCCTCCACTTACGCAGCATCACAAACAATTCACAGATTTTCAATAATTTTTTGTATTGTCGACGCAGAGTGAACGCTACTCGAATGCCGCTCGCAGAATTGGGTCAAGTTTCAGTTTTATTGCCCTCGACACACGCAACAGAATTGGATACAGAATGTGGCAAAGGGGCAGGGGGAGGCTGGGTTATGTGTAAGTCGCCCTGTGTTTCCAGGCGTACAATACTGGATGTGTGTGTGTGTGTGTGTGTGTGTGTAATATCTTTGATTAAATCATGGGATATGCTAAAAATTTATATGTATTCATGACTTTTTTTTAAGTGTTGCGGGAAACGGGAAGTATAGGCAGGGTAAGCTATGGGGCAAGGGGTCAGGGGGAAGCGTGAACACTGTACAGTAAGGGGCACGCTACGGGAGACACATAACATGGAAAGCAGAGCAAAAGTTTTTCAAGTTTTTGAATTGTGTTGTGCCTAAAAAGCGGAAACTAGGTCAGAGTTTGTTGCCTGCCTGCCTGCCTGCCAAAAAAAGAGACGAAAATCTACAACGGAAACAATGGGAATTAGTGAAGGGAGCAACGGTGCAGGGTTAGGCAAGTGGAGCAGCAGGAGAAGGTGTGGTTAGTCAGGACGGTAACGGGATTACTGCAAGAGGCGCCTGCCATTGAATAGTTATCTGTATATATACAGTTTTGATGGCTTTCGCCCTCACAAATGTTGTCACACTTGGCGTATGCGTAATATGCGAAATTTCTTTGAAATGTTGCTGCTTGTAGCTGCGTCTCTGCTCCGCTGCTGCTGCTGCTACTGTTGTCCAAAAGGTCAAGCTGTTGCTAACAGCGCTCAATCACTCACCATAGCACCCTCTGACCCCCTTCCCGGCCTAACCTCATCACAAGCTCCCCCCTTCCCCCTTTCAGCAGCTCACCTTTTAACAACCCAAAAGAGTACACCAAATGCTTTAGCCAGGCACCGAGTGCGGGGCAATTAGCGCGCAATTGACCTACATTGGGGCAGCATGGCAGCATTAATGGTGTCAATAGTAAACGACTGACGACCGCGACGACTGACGACTGATGACTGCGCCGCTGACGCTGCCTGAAACGTTGACTGCGACGCAGCAGCTGACAAGCGAAACATAGAAATAACAAAAAAATGTTTTAATGTTTATGCACGCACACAGCTGACTTGTGTCAGAGGGGGATATGAAGGTGGGGGGGGGGGGGTTAAGAGGGTAAAACTAAACTTGAGTTCCAAGTGCAACACAATAATTAAACTGAACAGCAATTTGTTACGCATGAAACACCCTGTTGTTGCTTGAGTTCCAAATGATGTCAGCATTTAGCCAGGAAATATCAGACATAAACTAAGAAATTTATAAAACAAGAACAACAACAACAACAACAAGAACAAATAACAAAGCCAATTATAGACAAAAGATATAGACTGACATCAATTGAGAGATCGAAGACATATAGATCCTATAGCATTGAAAAATCTAAACAAATAAAAACTTTTTCAAATTAAATTAGATCATCTTCAGCTCAAGTGATTCAGAGTGAAAACTGAAGCAAAATTTATGAAAATGTTAATTAAAATTTCATTATATATATATATCGTGATAGGTTATATATAGCTGATACTATATAGTATTTAGTATAAACCAAAGATATTGGTAAAAGTTGAGTAGATCTTTAGCTCTTAACTTAGACTGAGTATTTCTCTTTCTTCTGCTTTCCATTATAATTTCTCTTCTGACAAACAGCTAACTGTATTAAGCATCTGTTACTACTATTTCCAAGCACCTTCTCTACCCCTCCCCCTCTCACCTTACCCACCCACACATTACAGAGAAGTTGTCCAATTGAATGCGTTGGTCAAACAATGACGCGCACTTTGCGTACGAATCACTCGACTGACTGACAACTGGCAAACAAACGTCGCTGGGCAGCAGCAGCAGCAGCAGCAGCAGCAGCAGCAGCAAAGCAGAGCAGAGCAGCAGCGGCAGCAGCAACAACACTCATAACAGCAGCAGCAGCATGTAAGTTGTACACGATAAATGAGAAATGAGGTTACCTACTTTTTAAGAAGGTCAAAATACAACCCAAAACAAACGAATGAACGAGGCAACGTAACGCAACGCAGCAGCAGCAACAACAGCAGCAGCAGCAGCAGCAGCAGCAGCAGCAGCAGCAACAGCAACATCAGCGGCAGCGCAACGAAAGCAAAACGTAAAGCTGACACACACATATACACACACATATGCATATATATTTGAGGTGGCAGTTACTGTTTAAATGTTTAAATGAGTCGCTCAACAAAGCTCAGTGACCATGTGAGCAGCAAGCAGCAGCAGCAGCAGCAGCAGCAGCAAAGCATACCACAAACATATTACAGCAAACGTTTTCAATGAAAACAAAAGTAGTACACGCTGCCGGTGTCGCTGCCAGCGTAGCTTGCGCAGCTGTAAGACGCCACCTGGTGACGAATTCGCCGCCAAGATTTCTGGCCGCATGGAGGGCAACTGAGCTGCCACTGCCACTGCCGCTGCCGCAGCCGCTGTCACTGCTGCTGTTGCTGTTGCTGTTGCTGGCTATGCGCGTTGGCGTTGGCGTTGACGAGGGCGCGGCTGACGCGAATGCTTGTAACGAGGCTAAGCGAACGCAGCAGCAACATTGTCTGTTTATATATATTTAACGTCAACGTCGCCGCCGACTGCGCAGTCGCCTGCATTTTTGTCGTTTTGTTAGCGGCTTTGGCAGCGTTTTGCGGCTGCCGCTGCGATTGTCGCGCTGTCTGCTTTTAGCCTCCACCTCCTTTTTGTGCTATGCAATGCATTGTTTTATATTGTTTCACTATTATTATTATTAATATTATTATTTGTGCTTATAATAAATCCCCTCGCACACCCCCCTCAGCAGCTACCACATTCAACACACACAACACAACATTCTAACTGTAGTTTATTGCCAAAGGTCAACAGCTCAAAATATGAATAACAACGATTAAAGCCAAGCAACAACAACTCAACTGTCTGCCATCGATTTTGGCCAAATCAATTATAAACGTGGCTCGTACTCATATCTTGTCACTTGCTCATTATATGATAACTGCGACTATTTATAACATACATCATATATATATATATATGTGTGTGTATGAGTGTATATATATAGCAGATACCCTAAAAGTTTTCAATGGATGACAGCTACAAGAGAACCTTGGACACACACAAACACACACACACACACAGCGGGTGGCGATAAACAGGGCTGGATATAGTCCTCGTTCTTTGTAGTCTGTATATATATGTATGTATGTGTTTATATTTATGCATGTGTATGTATATATAGTGTATATATGTACGACCATGACAAGTCGACTTACTTGTCATATTTTCATGTTCGATATTAAAAGCGAATTTATTGACATTTTATTAGGTCACCAGAATTCAGAATATTCATTAGAATAAGAGAAACATTTCTTTGCTTCTAACCCAAATATAGGGTAAAAGTGGGCATATTGGTTTGGTAGAGAGTTACAGGCAGTTGGAAGAATCTTCAAGCAAAATAAAGCAGAAGCAACTTTAATATCAATTAAGTCTAATCTTTAATTTGTTGCCTTGATCACACGCACTAAAAGTTATCGCATTTATCGATTACATTTCATATATTTAAGGTTATGTTGCTATCGCCTTAAACCTAATCCTTGAGCTAAACAATGCAAATTGTTTTATTTTTCATTATACTGATAAAAATTCTATATATATCAAATGTAGACATATAATTTGTTAAATAGGAATGTCTACATATGTGTGTATGTATGAGTGTATGTATGTGTGTGTGTGTGTGTGTGTGTCTATATGTTTGTGCTGTGTATATAGAAATGTTCTCATTGAAAATTATTATCATAGGTAAATTACGCAAACTATAGAGCAAAACGACCTTATCGTATAAATTAAATCGTGTACTCGAGCAACAGCAACAACAACAACAACAGCAGCAACAACAGCAACAACAACAACAGCAACAAAGCTATTTTGTAACCTATGATTACAGCAGAGACAGACGCAAACACGTGCTAAAACATATACATATCCACACGCACACACACACACACACACATGTTTATATACAAATATTTGTAATTACAAAAACCTTAGCAATGGGTAAGCAACAACAACATTAGCAACAGCAACAACAACAACAACAACAATAAAGAGACAATATCGCAATACCTTCAAAAAATTACAAAAAGCTTCCACTTCCTTGTAGACACACGCGCACGCAATGAGAGCAAGAGCGGCATGTGGGGAAGGTGAGGCAGAAGGAGAGGCGCATTGAAAATAGCAGCAACAGCAACAGCAACAACAACAGCAACAGCAGCAACAACAGTTGCATACGAATACAAATGTAAAGTAAACAGCAATTATTATCATTTACACATGAAACGCACATGGGAATCTCTCGACGATGTCGACATCAAAGCGCGAAGACCCCCTTAACCAACCCTCCACCCCTTTATTGCCAGCCCCATCTTCCTCCGCCACCATCACTTACCGCCCACTTACAGCTACACCCACAATTTGGTGCAGTCGCTAAGCTTCATTGAAACATATTGACACGAGCCTTGCCTACAGATCACGCTCACCCTCTCTCTGTCTCTCCCTCGCTGTCTCTCTTTAACTCTCTATCTTGTTTAGATTTCTTCTTCCTTATTCGCACTCTGTCGCTGTCGCTCTCCCTCTCTGTATTTGAATGTAAGCATCAGGCGCACAGTGTCTACTTTCTCTCTATAAATAGTTGAAATCGAGTTTCAGCTACATATTCAATGCAACGAGAAAGTGACATGACACACACAGAGCATACGGCACAGAGCACAGTGAAGACTCGTTAAGATGACCAGGGAAACCCACAAGAATTGCCTCTCAACCCGTACAGCAAATGTTAATGAAATGTGGAAATGGTTTATCCCTTGGATAACTTTCTTATCTTTAACTTCCTTGCATTAGTTTATCAATTGATTTGTCTCTTTCTTACACCTTTCTCTATCTCTCGCTCTCACATTCAAATTTTCATTAGACATCGTTAAGGTTGCAATTACAATTACAATAACAATTACCATTACAATTACAATAACAATAGTCGCAATGAGTTTTCATGGCGCAAGGAAATTTTATTTTTTTTCATTTCATTTCATTTTATTTCATTTTTTTTTTATGATTACGATCAGCCGCGGGGTCACTACAATATTTAGTTATTTATCCGTCATATGCTTCAAGCATAACGGTAATTACGTCTAGGCACGGCATTGCCCCTGAACACACACACACACACACACACACACACACACACACACACACATGCTTATAGTATATATATAAAACAAATGCAAACATGCAATTTTTATGCACATTTTGTTATTGCTTTTCCATGGATTTTAATTGTGACATTGACTTTGCAATTTACTGTTAGTTAATTACTGGACAACAAAGTAATGGTTAGGGCAGAGGGGGGGGAGTGCGTTGTGGCTATAGCTAAGGCTAACACAGAGGCTGTTGCTGGTAGGTGCGGCATATCTGGAGGTGTTTCACACAAGGCCAAAACCGCCTTAGATTGTTTAATTATAACAACTAACTGATAATTTCCGTAAGTTCAGATATTATCGCAGAATATGGCAACTATAATATTGAAATAAGTTTAAGTAATTAGAATATTAATTAAGTTTTAAATTAATATTTAGTTGCTGCTTTGAAAGTTAAGTTCTAAGAGGCTAAGCGAAAACAATTTGAGGCAATTTTTCGAGGAAGGTTAAAAAGGGGTATAAGGAATTACTAGGAATGTCTGTAAACGGAAGAAGAATTCTGTCCCATTAAGTATATATATTCTTGAACAATATCAGCAGGCGTTTGCCTGTCTGTCAAACAATCCCCCACGACGGCGATAATTCACATTCTAGCTACGGTTTAACAGATCCGTAATATATATTCGTTTGAGGAACATTTCTGCTACGGATAAGTTAATAAAGATCGGTGGTAATATATATTGTAAGAGAGTATAATTACACAATCCTTATACATGGACTAAGAGCGATTCTTAAGAAGAGAATCTACTGTGTGCTAACAATGCAAATCTTCTAGATTTCTTTAGACTTTAGACTGTTATTTACTTAAGTTTCTCGAAATAGCTTGACGCGAGAGATAAGTAACTTTTTATTGGACATTTCAGGGTCAGGTTATATCTTTATATAGATAGATATAGTATTGTATTCTTATTCTTACCTGGCTAAAGCCATTCTAACATGAGATAGCCCTCCGTGAGGCAGCGATATTGCATCCACTTTGACAGATTTTCCTTGACAAGGTCACAGCACAAGAGAAAATAGAAAAGTTTTTCTTTTCTATTTTGTTTTTCGTATTTAAATATTTTTCAGTTCAATGCACTTTCTGATGGAATTTTCATATATTATTTTTTACCTCGCTTGCCAAGTTTTATGTTTAATTTTAGTTTTTTGATTTCTTGATTTTCTTTATTTCATTAACATATTTTTTGTACTAAATTAATAATATTTTTTTAAGGATTATTTTATGGAATGTTATAGAGGCTAAAACGCCTCAAGGTATGCAATAATTTAAAGGCAACACCAACAACAACAACAACAGCCGCAGAAAAATAATAAAAAAATTTATCACAACGAATTTCAACGTTACGTGTGACACTGTGTTTTAGCCAAGTTAATACTGCAGCTCTAGCTACGTGATATTTGTGCGTGAAATTATCAAAGCACACACAGACACACTGATATATAGTAATAGACGTTGGTACGATAGTAAAGAAGAAGGGGTTGAAGAAACCAGCAAACAATGTTCAATGCCAACAAGAAAGAAGGAAGGAAAGAAAGAAAGAAAGAAAGAACGAGTAGAGCAGCAGAAAAAAAAACAAGTAAAAAAAGAGAAAATAACAAAAATGATGACACAAAGCAAAAGCAAACCAACTTATCAGCAATTCGTGATAAGAGCGAAATGAAACAGAGGCAACAACAACACAGACAACCGACAATCGGCAAGAAAATAGCAGTAAAAATTGCTGAATCTTCTTTTCATGCATTCTATTCTGCTCCCTTCCTCCCTCCCCCCCCCCGCATCCACTTCTCTTTCTTCCCAACATCCATCCAACCAACGAACCATTCTCTCTGTCTATATGTCAGTTTGTTTTTGTGTTCATTTGCACATGGCCCGGCGAAAGGATTGATAAAAACCTCAAAAGAGAGAAGCAAAAAAGAAAATGTGAAATAAAATCAATAAATGTGCACCGGGCACAGCGAGGTCAACATTGACGCTCAGACCAGATGAGGTACTTCACTTCATCTCATCTGCCCTTTTACCCTCGCGCTCTCCCTCTCAGCACTCGCAACCCATGGCAAGCGGACAGGCGGAAGGTCTTATTGTGTGTTATTTTGGCATGGCAGAGACGCCATCCGATAACATACGTAACGATAGCAGCACATGAAACGAGAAATGTGATTCTGTGGTAATCGAAACAACAACAGCAACAACAGCAACAACGACAAGCAATAGCGTCAGCATTGAGAAGTGCCAACGACAAGCGAGCAGAGCAGGCAAGAAGAAGAAGTGAAAAGAAATAATAATAATAAAAAAACAAAAAAAAAACACTGCTAACTAAATTCCATTCCATAGTCATGAGAGCATACAAGGTTCTTCCTATATCAGTCGAAGTGACTTTAATATGTGTGTGTATATATATATTATATACGCATGTATATCAGTATATATAAAGATATATATATATATATATATATATATATTTATATAAATATATACATGTGTATACTAAAAAAAAAAGTAAGAAAAAACAATATAAAAGCTAAAGCCAAAGCACAACGAAAAGCCAAAAAACCTGCGCAGCTACAAAAAGCTTGCATTTACTTTTGACTTTGCACCGAAGCTCGAAGCATGCTCGCTCTCGCTCTGTCTCACAGTCTTACTCACACACGTTTGCCGATTCGCTCACGAATCGACGAGTCGAAACCTGCGCCGGCGAGGGTCGTTTGATAGTAGTAACACAGCAGTGGGTGTATGTGCGCTAGCGCATGACCTCAGCGGAGAGTGGCGGAGTGCATGCAAGCAATTGAGCGTAGGAGAGGTACAGAGAGAAGGAGAGAGTAATTGAGTGAGATTAAGAGAGAGAGAGAGCGAGAGCGACAGGCAGCTGGTTGCTTAATGCGCTCATTTATAAACAATAAACAAAAATAGTGGCGCACATGTTTTTAATTGACTTTTGCTTTACAAAGCTTGCAAGGCAAAATCAAAACATATGTTGTATGCGCGAGTGAGATGGAGCGATACTAAAATTTAAGTGTATGTACACTAACACTCGTACATTGCCACATATACACAGAAGAGAGCGTAGCAATTTGACCATTTCAATGGTGCCTTTGAAGTGGCTTTTGCTAATGACAAGTACTTTTTGCTTGTTTTTCTTGTTGTTATTGTACAAATCTGGCAACGCTAAATATTAACACCCACTCAATATAAATATATGTATTTACATATATAAATAAAGGTTTAACCCAATGAAATCAACACAAGCTGAACTACATTTAATGTGAGAGCAGCGGAAAGAGTAACCGTTTCGACACTAGCAGCAGCAGCATATGGACAGAATGAATAAAATAGAAGTTAAGATGAGCGCAAGTTTTGTGTGTATATGTATGTGCGTGTATGTGTGTGAGTGTGTGTTTGCTTGTGATAAAATGCCGCCTATCACTAATGAGCCAATAAATTCAAATTCATTCGAATAGATCATTATTTTTTTATTATTGCGCTTCTTCTTATTGTTTTTATTTTATTTTGTTTTCTTTTTCTTTATGTTGTTGTTGCTGTTGTTGCTGCTGCTGCTGCTGCTGACTGTGCGTACTTGAAGACTGACTTTGCCTTTGCCTTTAGCTGGGTGACCTCAAGCAAGCAAATGTTCAAGAGTACAAGTTATACGGCACAAAGCAAAGTGGTCGTCGTATTGAGGAAGTTGTCTTTGTCGTTTTCGTTCTCATTGTAGTTGTTGTTGTTGTTGTTGTAAAGCTCTTTTTCTTATATGCTTTTTTTGTGTTTAATTGCGCGTGTTTCTTGTTCAAAAAGCTAACATGAATTTTGCTTTAGTTATTATTATATTATTATTTCTTTTTTTTTTTTTTTTTTGTTTAAATTAAGGTCACTGAGATACACACGTCTACGACTAGAGTTATTGACCAAAGCACGCGGGTCACGCTATGGGCCGGCTTCAAAAATATTGTTTAAATATGAAAAACGACGCCGACGCCCGTTGGTTGACGTTCGACCTTTTATATACACACAAACAGAAACAGAAACAGAAACACACACAGTGACAGACACTCACACACACCTTTTGACAATGGACGTTTACACCAGCATCAACGATTGATTTTGTGTTTAATTTTGTATGCGAGTTAAGTGACAACCGTTGGTTGGGTTAGACGCGTTCTGCGGCAACAACTTTTCGTACTAGCAGCAAGAGCAATAGCAATAGCAACAGCGATAAGCATATAAACTTCACGCTACGCGCAGCAGCTGACGACTGAGGAAGCTTTTTTCTTGACTTTTTGCTAGCTATGTGTGCGCGCATGTTGCTTTTGCAGCTTTGTGTTTGCTTTTGTGTTTGCTTTTTGCTTTTGACTTTCGTTGTATGAGCTTTTATTGTGTTTGCGTTCTCAGCTGCTTTGCCGCTTAACGAGAAGCTGTCAGTTTAGTTAGCTAACCCCCCAATGAGAAAGGATTACGATCTGATAGCTAACATGATATATGTAGAGGTATGAGTAGAGAGCTGCATTTGTAGGATGTAACAGTTAACTCAAGGTCTAACTATGTCAAGTACTTAAAACAGTCTTAGCTACAGGTAGTTAATAGTGAAGTATCGATAACCGGTCTGATCATTAGAAATCGATAACCGGTTTACTTTAAAACTTAACCTAACAAACAATGATTATATATACGTATGCGTATATAAGTAAATTTAATTTTTATATTTACTCGGGAGTAGCTAAAAATGATATATAATGTCACATATGACTCACCTTCTATTGACAGCTTCCGCCGTCCTGTCCCGTAACAAGTGCTACGAGATAGTCAACCCAATTTGTCTAGGTTTTTCTGGAAGCAGCAAGACAAGAATAAATCCACCAAATGATCCGATTCTGCATGTAATACAGAAAATAAAAGCAATTAGAATATACATGATATTTATACATATATATATATATATATATATATATATATATATATATATATATATATATATTAACAGCTATAATTAAAGTCCGAGATTAATTTTGTATTGGAAATTCTACTTATTGAATCGCATTTATTTTGTGTCGCATTTTCATCGCTATTCAAATATATATTTAATTTTGCATAAAAAATTAACGAGAATGAAATGCGCAAATCGGTCTTTGACTCTGAATTGTTATTGTTGTTTCTGTTATTATAATAATTGTTGTTGTTTTCTTTGTGTTCGAGTCGTTGCCGTTGCCGATTCTCCTCAGAAAATTAAAAGCTTAAAGCAAACAAAATAAAAAACCGGGCAACAGCCAAAAATGCACAGTTTTTGCATATATGCAGCTATAAAATACCCATTAACTAGATATAAAAGTATCCTTAATCAAGAGGAGCATACTCCGTAGAGTTATTTGTATAGCTTCTCTTCTGGTGTACATTTTCTTATTAGTAACCAAATTTTCTAGGACATAAGTTCTAGTTATGGAAAATATTCCAAATTGACAAAAACAAATGACTGATAGCTTAGAACCAATATTCTTTAGATTCTATTTAAATGTGCAATTCGAAATAAAGTTGAACTTGCCGGTTAATCGATATGTTTTAATATACATCGATCTAATATTCATGTTTCAATAACTAATTTTGGGCTGTAATCGATTATTTCTTAAATGTCAACAAGCGATTTAGTTGATGATGCGAAAAGGGGGTCGGTGAGAAACCAGCCCAATGCACTGAGTTTGTATTTGGGTGCCTGCATTTTTATATGACATACACACACACATACACATGTAGTTGCACGCAAGAGCTGTATTTCACTTATACGTATGTTTGTATGTGTATATACAGTATGCATACACCCACAGGCTTACACATTTAAAAACAGACACACATACATCCACTTACCTTCGTAGAGAGTTAGTTTTCTTTTCGCGTACTCTGTCAATTGGCTTTATATAAGATGTCGAAATATACCGATTTATTAGAAATTTATTAGGTTAACGTAATTGTATAGAATTTAGTGCACTATTCAATATTGACAACTCAATATGACAATATCGCTTCTTTCACTTTTTTCAGGCCAACTTGTACGAACTGCGCCACACACGCACACACAAACACACACTCACGACACGACAATGATGATGAGCCGAAATGCATCGGATATTGCACTGCACTTGACTATATATATATTGCTGCACGGTATATTGGATAAATTGCTATCCAAATAATGTGCGCTTTTTATTATTATTTCAAATAATACAAATAAATACGAAACGAATTGAGCCAGCGAACGCGCTGCGCTATTCATTCCATGCTGCGGCACTTACAAACATACACATACGCATATACGTAAATACGTACAAATATGACGAGAGGGCACAATTCAACGATCTGGCAACTCTCATAATAAAGGCAACACTGTTAACACTAATCAAACCAATTAGAAACTATCGAAGGAAACTTCATAGTATATAAAAACTAATAATTTAATGATTAATTTGTGAGAGTTATATTATTTTAAAATATCAAAGTTTATTATTTAGCGGCTAATATAAATAAAAGTTATATTTATTTATAAAGTTGTCCATTTTAGTTCCATCAAATAAGCAAGTTGCATTATATGACTAAAAACGGGCACAGCCGAGAGAGCCGCTACAGCAAGCAAAACAATATCTGGCATAAAAAATTAAAAATGAAAAAAATTTTTATTACTAAAACTTTTATTTAAATATCATAAAACAAACCAGTAACATATCAATTATTGGATATCACACCGTAAGTGAACCACTATTCGCGATACAGTTCATTCGTTAAGTTCAATACGGTAAAGTGGCTTATCGAACTTATTCTCAACGATTCGATTATGATGAAAAATTCAACGCAACGCAGTAAAAAATAAAATCAATTAAATTATAGAGCTGAGCTGGCCGTTGGGTTAATAATAATATATGTACAAATATCAAAAAAATAAATTAAATAATAATAAGGTGGGCACTCAGCTCATGTGCAATTTAGAAGTTAAAATTAATAACTAATTTCCACTAACTGCAAATTGTAGAGTGCCAACGAGCACGAGCAGGCTGTGTGTGTGTAAGTAGTGTTTTATACGTGCATCATAAAAGTTTATATATATATATTTACATATATATAAGTATATTATAGCTATGTATGTACATATTAGTATACAGAAGCGAGTGCCAATTACACACACGTTTATATATTAACTATTTATGCAGTCAGATTATAGTACGCCTAGATCACGTAGTGCGTAAAAAATATATCTATTAAAAGCGGAAGGGGCTGGACTACGCAAGAAGCCATGGACAGTAATAAGGATGAGGCAATGCGGTGTATCGAACTGGCAGAGCAGTCTCTAAAGGTTGGTAAGATGGATAAGGCTGAAAAGATGTTGCTTAAAGCCGAGAAACTATACCCCACGGAGAAAGCAAAGGGTAAGTTCAAATAAATATAGACTCAAAGGTCATTATTTTATTATGTGCATTATACATCCTACGTAATGTTGGCAGCCCTCTTAACACGGGTGATGAACACGCCGGATAACGCTAGCAGTGGAAAAGAGAAACCAGCAGCCGCAGCTGATGCTAAAGATACTGGTCCACGGAAACGTGTTAACTCCGATTCTAAAAGTCATGCGCCTGAGTATACCAATGATCAGCTAGAGGCGGTGCGGAAAATAAAAAAGTATGTATCATAAATAATTTTATCTAGCTTCAGCTAATAAAAAAAATTAAACTAATTATAGATGTAAGGACTACTATGAGGTACTGGGCGTCACTAAGACAGCCACTGATTCCGAGGTGAAAAAGGCATACAAGAAACTTGCCTTGCAGCTACATCCGGATAAAAACAAGGCGCCGGGTGCTGTGGAAGCTTTTAAAGCTTTGGGAAACGCTGCCGGTGTTTTGACCGATGCAGAAAAGCGTAAAAACTACGATCTCTATGGCATTAACGAAACACATAACGGACACACTAGTGGACATCAGGGACATGGGCAGCATTACAATGAATTTGGCTACTCGCGCGGTTTCCAGGCCGACATTAGTGCTGAGGAGCTTTTTAATATGTTCTTTAATGGCGGATTTCCGCAGCAGAATGTTTACATGCGACAGCAGCGACGTCGACAACAAGCGCGCGAGGACCGAGATGTAAGATCTTAAGCATACCAAATAATAAGTGGGTGATAACAGTGATATCCTTTATCTACAGACTAACAACTCTTCAGCTCTAATCAACTTGTTGCCTATCTTATTACTGATTGGTTTGTCTATGATGTCGTCCTTCTTTATATCGGATCCTATGTATAGCTTAACACCGTCACAGTGAGTTACTCTTTTAAAAGAGATTTCAATTTAGACTACAATGTTTTCATATTGAATTATTTTATTATAGTAAATACTCTGTAAAGCGCGAGACAAATAGCCTTAAAATACCCTATTATGTAAAGGATAGCTTTTATTCGGATTATCAGGGATCTGTGGCACGTCTAGAGGAGTCTGTGGAAGAAGATTATATTAATCATTTGAAGCACTCGTGCAGTCGAGAACGAAATTATCGTAAGTTAATTCAAACTTTAAATTAGTAACAGCTTTTCCAGCTTTTTTGTTATTGTTTTCTTTTTAAGGTGACTCAATGCTTGCCAAGGCTCGCACCTTCGGGGATCGGGATCTATATAGAAAGGCACAGAACATAAATACACCTTCGTGCGAAAACCTGCAAAAATATTTAATCACATGATTTCAACTTCCGCAATACGCTACCAATGAAATTTATACGTGATTTGACATATTTTGCCTTTGTTCTAATTTATTCTTTTTACTCTTTTTCTTTTTGAGCCTTGTTGTGTTGTTATAAACTGATATTTTATTGTTTGTTATAGTTCGTATTTGTCCAAAACACACTCGCATCCCTTCTTCATTCCCTACACTTCCAAAAATACACATACGTACACACACACCACATTAATTTAATTTAGAAAACTTTATGCATAGATTATAAAGTTAATGAAAAATATCAAGAATCAAAAAATGGTAACCGCGTTCGGAAAGGAAGCAATTATTAAAATTTATAGTCAAACTTTAAAGAGTTCAACATAATAAATATAATAATCGATAGTCGATTAATCTAAGTGATCATTTTTTTCTATTCATTAGATATATTAAATTGCTAGTCCCATGTAAAGGCTGTTTTGTGACGTTACTTTTAGGTAGATTCTACGTAGAGTGGTACCAGGAGGAACTTGACAAATTTCGCTTCTTTGTTGTATAAATTTGTTTTTTTTTTCTTTACTAGTTATAAATGTACAAATAAAGCAGTGTTATGCTAAGTGAAAGAAATAGACAGTGTTCAGGCTCGGTACGGGCTCGGACAGTTGGCTCAATTGCTGATGATAGCCTCTAAAGCAGCTACCACATCTCCGCTCTGCTCCCGTAGTACCTTTTCGGCATGTGTTTTGCTTACAAGCAGCTCGTTCATCTACATCAACAGATAGTTAAATACATTCAAATATATATGTATATTCATTTTTATAAACTTACAATCAGTTCTATGTCCTCTTTTTTCACATGCACCTTTTGCAGTTCCTTCTCCTTGGCTACTCTTAGTTCGTTTTCTTTACTGCGCTGATTGCCAAACTGTTCCACAGCCTAAAATAAAAGAAAAACCATTTTAGTTTAAGTCCCACCGTAAATTAATTTAATTTGCTTAATGCAATTTACACTGGATATATTTGCGGCGGATATTTCTTTCTCTTCAGCATAGTCCGTCACACGTTCCAAGTCTGCTGCACCGCCGTCGTGACGAGTTTGTTTCTTTTGCTTTTTGTCCTCCTCCTGTGCATCGTCGTCGCCCTCATTTCCATTGACCTCAACCTCTGGTTCTGTTTCTGCCATGTTACTAACTCTTTTAATTTTAATTATATTATGTATTTATTTAATATTGCCTTGAAACCAGCCTCGTGCGAACTTGTTTCTTTGCAACGCTTAGCAACACTACTATCAACAAAATTCAGGTTGCTCTTTATTCAACGGTTCATTGCTACTTGATTCTGTTAAAGCAACCCGCATACTATTTCATACACTATGAAACTTGAATTTTACGATAGCAAATGAAAAATTTTGCATGTAATATATTAGTGAAAATTTAAGATATTCGATAATATACAGTAAATTTGCTGCATATGTGAAAATTCAAACTAAAATCCTTTTTTGCATGTTAAACGCTTTGTTTTGTGACGTCATTAGCATTGGCTACTACAAAAAATTTTACACAGTGCCATTTTGAGCACAACAGGACAGTATAAACCGCAAAATTTAAATTGTAGTTAAATCTAAATGTTATACAAATAAAAATTACTTTGATTACAAATATTTGTAATAAATTTAATAAAGGCATATAAAAAATGTTAATAATTTAGAATAATCCAACAATAACATTGACTTACTTAATAGCAAAGCGCTGTGTTATATTAAATGGCTGTAAGGTGTGTGTCTTGGGTAAAGTAGATTACACCTATGCTAAGTCTTTAGCTAGGATTAGATAGGAATGCTGATTGGTGTTCTTCAACATATAAGACACAGTTTCCCAGGATGTAATAAATAGTTGCAACAGCTATAGGTGATACCATAAATCCATTGCTAGGATTAATAAATAACAAAATATTTAGGTCTTTAAATATATTTCAACTTTTTAGCCATTCAACAGATTCCATTTGCTTTAAATTTTTGTTTCTTTTAAATTTAAAGCCACACAACTCGTTTCAAAAGGATATTTTTTATATTTATTATATTTTTTTTTTCTCCGTTAAAAGCGACATTTCTACCATCTGCATGTTATTTCTGCCTGTTCCTCGAAGTTGTAGATTTTGTTGCGGTCAAAATTTTAATTATAAGTTTTATACCAGACATAATGAGATTTTGCACTGGATGACATATACACACATACGCACACATGCACACACCATATCATGTCCCATAGCCACCCACTTCACTTGTCCATGTGGATCTCATTCCCCTCTATTCGATATGTTTCCTAGTTGCACGCTGCGGGCGGTGAAACATGCTCCATATCTCTCTAGCCTCATGTCTTTGCTCCTGTTGACATAATCGTTAGCCATGATGATTAATTTAATTGTCACTTTGACGCAAAAGTCTCACTTCTTCTCTCCCTGCCACCCTCTCTCTCTCTCTCTCTCTCTTCCTCTCGCTCTTTTCCCCTCTTTCTATTCTTTCGCCCAACTACTGTAGCTCGCTGCAAAATCAAGATTAATTAACATCTCGACCGCGGGCGGTCAACATCATTTGTTAGTGAATACAGCGCAAGGATTGGGTGGTGCACCGCTAGTGGGGGCTATGGGGAAGTTCAAAGGGGGCGCGGCTTTCCCTTGAACATATGCAATTTTCATTTAATTTCATTCGATTCCATTTCGTTGTATCCTTCCTCGAAAGCATCCTACACTTTAACAGTTGATGTCCTGTCCCAGTGATCCCAGGACTAAAATCTCTAGGAAAGGGCATTATTTCTCATGCAGAGCGCGTTGCTAGCCAAAAAAAAATTTGTTTACCATATAAGCTACATATATATATAGGTCTATGTGTGTGTGTGCGTGTGTATGTACAGCAACAGGCAGTTCATTTGGAGTGTGTGGCAAAGGCTAGGCCTGCTGCAAGGACAAAGTGCCCTAGCTTGAACCTGCACAGTGGAACTATAGCATTAATTTTGTTCTAAAATCTGGTGATTTACAAACAGAAACGTGTGATAAATAGTATCAGGAAAACTCTTCGACAAGTTTTCTTATTAAATTCATCTTACAGAAAGTTAACGAAAGCTTTAGTGTCCTCTTTTGACTACTTAACGAAAGGCATAAAATATTTCTATCGTATACCTTTCGTTTTGTATCATTGCAATCAGTTGAAACCACTGTGCGCCTTTATCGCTGAGCGTTGCCAATTGCCAATTGGAAATTAAATTATGCCGCTAATTAGCACTGGCAAACTTCATCCATACACACACACACACACACGCACACACCCACCCACACACACACAGAGACGGGTATTCCAACACATTGCGAAAATGCACACATAAATTATGTTGGCAATTTTGGGGCTCATTGTGGTTTTTGGCCCCACACAAATTGGGCATACGCCACGTTTGCCCCACGTTCATTCATTGCATATTTTCAGGCTTCAATTTCATTTTGCATGTGCCACCGAGCGCCAAAATTCACACAGTAAATTCTGTTCCTTTTTTTGGGGCAGCGCTCGACACTGCGGGAGTTGCCACCATACGGGGAATGAGCACAGACAATGCCATCGCTTGCCATTCATCCTCGGCACAACGCTGGAGCATGGCAGTGGCTCGCCTCATGTAATTGAGTTGCATTGTTCCTTCTCGTATCCTTCTCCTTTTTTATTTGTGTTTGTTAATTCTATGTTTTGACATTTGTTTGGCTTGTGGCTTATGCGCTGTACAAGTGAATCCTGTGAAAGGATTGCACAGAGCTATGCGAGTAAGTGATAAAAATTGATGTAACCATTTGACTTATAAGACAGCTGTAAGATACGAGTCCTACTCTAACTTGGTTCCACAAGGGTGGGGGAAAGCAGGAGTGGGTTAAGTTAAAGAAAAAGAAACAAAGAGAATAAGAAAGAAAAAAGGGATATTAAGCTACAAGTTCAGGTTTTGAGTCCTGCTCAAGATTTGAATTATACTGAAGTTAAGGATGTTAATTTCCTACGAGTCTTCTATCACCAATAAACTTCTGATCTATAGTAGCAGTTAGTTTAGATCCTTTAAATTAGTCCTTAAAGAATTCTGTTACCTGTTCAAGGAACATCCTCCCTAACAAAAATCCAGCTTTTTCCTGCCCAAATGAAGGTTGCAACTAGAAGTGTGAGTGTGTGGGTTGGGGTATGTGTGTGTGTATTTGGTATCGATTTGTGGCTGCAGCTTTGTTGTATGTCCTGTCTAACGGACAGTCAGTTGGACAGGAGCTGCCCCAATGCGTACTTTAGCTCATATTTCAGTTTGTACTTCTCGCCGGGTGCGGCAAGGAGAGGGGGAAGTCAATAAATAAATTTGCATAACAAATAAATGAAGAAAATGCAATTTTCAAGAACTGTTGCACATGTTGCATGTGTGCAGCACATGTTGCAGCACATGAGCAACACACACATAGCAACACAGAAAGCATGAATTAAATTTATCATACAACGAAAGGACTTTAAGCCTATGTCCTTTCGTTTGTCCTCTTACACCCATTGCATGCGTAATTTGTTTCAAGCAACTCAATTATGGCTAATAACACTCAATGAATCGGCTCAAACGCGGCACATTCTTACATCAGTGACAACTCAAGCCATTGGGTAAGTCCTTGGAATGACTGAGTCAATGATGTATACAGAGTTAAAGGTCCTGGACAGAACTAGAACTCCTCGTTGCTGACAAACTTTGGTTTATTCGCAAATTGTCCAAAAATAATTGAGCCATTGAAGGCGCTCGAGTGGTCAGCAAAGTTGTAACTGTAACTGATACAAGAAACTTGCTCCTTTGCTTGGTTGGCTGCACCCTCGAGCACTCCTACCCAAAAAGGATATGCCAAAGGATATACGCCACTCGTATATGTGCGTGTGTGTGTGTGTATGTGTGGCGACCTATTGACGACCTTTATCGCACTGTACATAAACCATAATCGCAATTGGCAAGTGGCCGCCACTCGATAGCTTCTCCAGCATTGTCATGCTTGGCAGGAGCAGGACACACATACACACACACACGCATTATATATATATATATATATATAGCGACTAGCAGGACATTTGCCAGGCTGGCCAGTTGTGAAACGCATTGAACGGAAGCTCAGCTCATTCATTTAAAACTTGTCTGCAACTTGCCAAGTTCCCAAATCTCTTCCCAAACTGAACTCCCCCCCACACACATATATACAAGGTGCAAACATATACATACACACTTAATAGTTGGGAGTGTGTGTGTGTGTATGTGACTCGTAAAGTCGTTGCTTCCGATTGTACCATCATCCCCCTTTCCCTTCTCAATTCTGCCGCTGCTCTCCCCCCACCTACTGAACTCCTCCACGTGGCATTTTGCAAGTTTTGCGTTTAACAATTTCGCTTCCTTCCGTTGGATAAACGGCGCCAGGTTGTCGTCCAAATTTGTTTTAATCGTCATCTTTGCCATCTACGTAAGCGCTTCTCCTTATCCTAGTTATTGCTTCTCTCCCCCTCTTTGGTTCTACTTTTATTTCTCCTCTTGTCCCGTAAAGTTCGTTGACGTGGCCTCTGTGGGTCGAGGAGCAACTCCTTCGCTTATCGATGGCTTGTTCAATATTTTATTAGTGTGTCCCCTTAACGATGACTAAAAGGACGAAGGACGCCACTTCCGTATACCTTTTACACCAAGTACTTATCCTTAACTGAGCATGGGATAGTTGAGTTTTGCGTTTAAGTTTTGCCTTCGACTTTGATTTCTTACTTCAGCAGGCAATAAATTTTTATTTCCCTGCTCTCCTCTTCCCTCAATATTCCGGCTAATGTCCTAGCTATTTAGCCAACTTACCTAAATGGCGCCTACTTCGACCAATGAAGCATAATCCAGTTGCTGACTTATGGCTCTCCCTTTATTTAGTTTCCCTCGTAGGAGGCAGAGACAAAAGCTAACGAAATGCCATTCAAATGACTTCGTAAATCGTAATTTCTTATGACAAAACTGTCCTTAAAGGATACCTCTTAAAACATACAATGTTAGTGGATAGTGTAAAGGATATTAGGTATGTGTTTTTGCTCTCTTAACCCAAATCTTTTATATCTCCCTCAACTCCTTTTAGACTTTTGAAACTCACTTTTAGCTGCAGTTAAAAAGGATTTTTACCTAATCTTTACTTTACAACCATTCAAAATGTCCTTCAAGGAAGTCAACAAAGCAACAACAAGCACACCCACAATATGTTTGTAGATGTAACAAGTAAGATAGCTGTAGTCGGGTGTAGCCAACTATGGGAGCCCCTAGATCATATCACATTTAAGCAACGGAAAAACACGGTTTGTTTTGTATTTTCTTAATTTTATTTTTATTTCTATTGAATGTAATAAGTTTTTTTTTCAAATCTGAATCATTGACAATTTTTTCAGTTTCTGAAATTTTTGATCGTCCTGATCAAGAATATATATAATTTATGATTATTTCTATGTGTTACATACTTTTGGATTTTGCACATTTCCATTAGCTCGGCTTTGCTTCTTTTTTTGGTAATGGGGCTAAAAAGTTTCAACTGGCGTCTCATGCATTGCATGCAACATAAACATCTTATCAAAAAGCTGTTGCACTTGCAACAACTATCAACTCTTTCCTCAGCTCCTTCCTAACCCTTCGGAATGTTTCTTCATTCTCTGCATTGTGGTGAATGGGGGTGAATATTTTTGTACATTTTACAGCCCAGGCAACAATAAAACTGTCTGATATTGTCCGTAACCAACCGTTAACCCCAACTCTTAATCCTCTATCACCCCCACCAGCCCCTCAACCCTTAACCCTTAGCATAAACGTTATTTTTGTCGCCTGAAAGTCTCCACAATTTGGCGTAATGTGTAATATTTCTTCTACTCTAAGGAACTACGCATACACTTGCTCTCTCCCTTTCCCTCTCTCTATATGTGTAAGGTGTATCTCCATAAAATGTTTATAGGAAGATGGCAAGGGGGGTAGTTGGGGTATTACTGGTTATGATAATAAAATATAAAAAGTTTTGCATACTTTTTAGCGTCATTCTTTCAGCAGGGAAGTAAATCAAGGAGCACTCCCGGATATCCTTTAATATATCACATTATTTAAAATATTCCTAGATGAAATCCATTAAATGGGCATAAAGGAATGGAATAATGGAAGTGGAAGTGGAACTGAGGGAGAAGAGATTTATTCCTTCAACGTTTCCAATCAATTTGATATGTGAAAAACTTTTTGCAGTGAAATGGGGAAAACTTGCGCAAAATGAAATTTTCGCTTAGCTGCAACTAATTAAAAGTGTGGCCTTACCTGAGACTTTACCAGAGAAAGAAAAGAAACCAGAGAAACGAAAGAGAAGAAGAGCAAGGCGAAAGGAGAGAAAAAAAAACCAATTTAATGACTATACATCATTTTCGCAATCAATCAATTTAAGCATATTTAATCCAAACGAATCATGTTACATGTGTGCCACACACATACACACGGAGAAAGAGAGAGCGATTGAGAGAGTGAGAGAGAGGCAGCCACATTTTTGGTAGATTAATCAGTCTATTAGACACGATTTCCTTCACGATTATTCAATCAAAGCCTGCCCAATGGACGCACAGTTGGTTGCCCAAAGCCCAGACCCAACCTGAAACCCAGTTCCAAATATAGGCACAGACATATATGTGTGTGTGTGTGTGCGTGTGTGTGTGTGTGTGTGCGTGTGTGTGTGCGTGTGTGTGTGTGGCAGCTTCAAGTTATATATGTCTGGCATGTGGCAAATGCCGCGAGCCGCAGCAGACACACAGATCTATGACTAGAAGGACATGGTGGTATCTGTGGCATGAAATGCATGTGGGGCAGTGGCACAAAGAGCAGCAACTCGCTTATATCCTGTTGTATTTAAGGTCAAAAAGTGACCTTGATGAGTGTTTTTGGTTATCTATTTGTATATATTGTGTGATCTTTTTTATGTTTAAATAAGATGAACATCGAAAGGAATCCTTATTGTTATGATATTTTAAGGACTCCATTCGATCTTTATCTTATTTTTCTTTCTACGGGTTCAAAAAGGATACCACAAAAGTTCTTCCAAAGGAATGAGTTCATAATTTAATACAACTTAAGCTTAAATAATAATAAAGTGTAATCGTTTGCTGTCCAAGTATCTCTTAAGTTCTCACATATCTTTTTATCCTTACATTATTACCAGTAATAACAATGTCTTTTTATAACAATCAATTCTTCATATCGAAATGTCCAAATAATCAACGTCAGAGACAAAACTTTGGCCTGCTGGCTATATAGTTTACAAAAGTGATAAAGCATAAAGGGTGAGCATATATACTCTCTATATGGTTATCCTTGGGCAGAAGTTTATTTATTGTTCTTATATAAAAGGCGAAGGAATAATTTGTTCGAATCGTAAAGTCGGTTTTTTATGAAGTCGGTCAAAATGGCCAGCGATAGAAAACGTATAAAAAATTGATGGCAGCAGCAAGTCTTTGGACGCGAAGTGTTTGCTATTGACTCTAGCCCAATTGTTCGCAGTCCTGTCGAAGTCAGCAAGGACTTTAAAAAGGATTTTTCAAGCTGAGCGCAACGCACATAAAAACGAAAGACAAGCGCAATTGAGCAGCATTTGCATATTGAAGTGACTCGACTCGACTCGACTCGACTTTACTCGACTTCTACTTCGACTTGAGTTCACAGCTAAAGGCTTTAGGTTTTGCCTTTGGCTTTGGCGACATCAATATTCTGCCAAGGATAACGCACATTGTATGACTTATAGCCTCACATATATATACATATATATGTATATATATATATATGCATATAGATAGATCTAAAACTCAAATCATTCGACATCCCGCAACGATGCAACATTGCCAGCCGTCAACTTGTGTAGTTTTGCAATTTCATCATTTCAGCCCTTCAGCCACACACCCCTGCACACTCACACAACAAGCCACACATAGAGAGGAGAGAGAGTAAGATACAGCACCCTTCGTCAGCTGTTGGCGGCGCCTTGCAAAGATTTATTTTTATCGCCTACAATTTCAATTCAATCCAATTCATTTCACTAGCGTTTCCATCGAACAATCACCCTACCCATAGAGTATATCAATTCTTGGAACAACTTGCCAGCATAGAAAATTTATAACATAACTGTAGCCTTCTTTCATTCACTCTTATAACAATTTTGTTTTGTGTAGGGTATTAGACAGTCATGAAACCAAAGATAAGTTATTTTTGCCTAAAATCTCAAATGAAATTTGTAAAAATTTCAAGCAGCGAAACGATTTTGATTTTTGCCTCACAAGTGCTTGAGGATGTGAAGGATATTGTGGATTGAGCTTGGATGGAGAGGGATGTAGTGGGATGTAGTGGGTATGGCTAAAACTATTTGACATTTCTGAGCACTTCTACTCATACATTGCTTTATGTTCAATTTCAATCTCAGTCGTTGCTTAGAACTATAAAAATCAATTTCAATTTTCTTTTCTTTTCCCCATATATATTAAAATTTTACCAGGTGCAATAAATATTGGACAGCATGCAGCAGTTAATTACAGTTATTATAATATCAAAAAAAAAAACAATAATTTAAATTACTAATGTTACTCGACGAGGATGGGATTCGAACCCACGCGTGCAGAGCACATTGGATTAGCAGTCCAACGCCTTAACCTCTCGGCCACCTCGTCGCTTTCTTTTCGATCGTCAGAATTGATGATTTATGGAGATGTCAGCATATTTCTACCTTAAGCGTTGCTTTATCACTTATATGTTGCTTCTTCTATAAACAGAGATAAGAAATAGAGGGAGAGGGAAGAAGGAAAGAGAGAGATAAGCATGATTATGGCGTTTATATTCAGTTCTTATCTACATTTATAACTATTCTAGTGCCAATTTTATTTTATGCTTGTAGATAAATGGGTTTTTGGGCTCAATTATATATATATGTGTTATATGGCTAACAATAATATTTAAAGCTTATACATCAAAAGAAATATCGCTGCTATAAACCCAAAATAAATTTATCATTGTACAAAAGCGTGGCTTATAATAAGCCAAAGTTGAAGGTAGGTTCAAGTAGTTTCTTCACTTAACTTTTCTTCTATTTCTCTTTTCACTTAATTAAAAGCTAGAAAAATTTATGCTTGGGAACTAGGAAATAACTCGAGCTTAAAATTAGAGTTCATTTAATCAATGGAAAATGGAAGAATTTGTTTGCTTGTAAATTTGCTAGCAAATTCTTCTCCATAAAAAATAAACAATCTTAAGAGTTCTCAGAACCAGTTCGAGATCTAGCAAACAGTTCTAGTTCGTTGTGTAATCACAAATCTCATATAATTCCCACCGAGTGGAACCACAAAAATCAATTTAAATTAATTTTTACGCGCCTCCCGTCAAAAACTGTCGCATTAAGCCATAAAAAGATGTGCTAAGAACCAGTTGGTAGACCAGTAAGAAAAGTGGTGCGGGATGTATGCCGGGAAGGAAGGGTAACGGGAAAAGTATCCTGAAATTGACTTTGACGGTTTTATGAAGGGCGCGTGTAGTTTTACGATCATTCGATGCTAAGTCTTCTGCTCCTGAGCATAAAATGGGCAAGGCGTCAACGGCAATCGTCAGCGGCTTAAATGCTTTTACGACCTAAAAGGCTAAGGGTATACTAAGCGATGCTAAGGGGAAGGGGTTAGGTGGAAGGGAAATGCCGTTTTGGTACATGATACTAAAAGTCGCACATAAAAGTCAAAGGCAATAAAAAAAAGTGCTGAAAACAAAGTGCCGAAAAGAGTTGTCGTTGATGAATGTTGCTGCTGCTATGGCTGTTACTATTGCTGAGAAAGGATTATGAATGTATCTGTCAGATACACCAAAATTGTATCTGGCACTAGAAGAGAGGAAGAGCTGAAGAGTGGGGAGAATTGGAAGTTATGACTGGAGCTCGGTTAAGCATAGCACTAATTGAGCATAAATCAGAGACTGGCGTTAATTTCTGCATCTTTTCTTTCTGTTATTTTTTTTCCATCATTTTGTTTCCAATTTCTCAAAATTTATCGCTCTCAGATACTTTGAGCGCTATGAGAAATTCTTTGGCTCCAAAAACTTTGCTAATACAAATTACAAATTGCAAATTGCAGCGCACAGCCAAGCGGAAGTTGTGCAAAAATTTCCCTAAACTAAACCAAAAGAGGAAAAAAAGGATAAAGGAAAGTAAAAAGAAAACTATTCTCCGTAGAAAAATAGTCCTTGAGATAGGCTAGGCTTGAAGATACTCCCTCTTTTTCTCTCTCTTTCTTACGTAATATATATTTATAGTAAATTTAAAATCTACTTTTAATTATTTTCATCTGGTGCCCTCCTCGGGAATCAAAGGAAATTTCCACACTTCTTCCCTTAACACTTCTATGTTACCTTTCGAAGTCACTAAGCAACCCTTTTTAGATTAGATTTCCAATGTTTACAGAGTATTTTGAAGACTTAAAACTATTTGCAGCCGGCGACAAAGTGGTCAACATGCCGCAAACTTTGTTAGTAGTTTTTTTTCCTTTTTTTTTGGTCGATAGGAGCAAAGGGCAAATGCTTTATTTTTGGCTATGGAGAATAAAAGATAAAAGATGGAAAAAAAGAGATAAAAATAAAAAAGTTCTTCGCGCTTTGCAGAATTCTTCTAAAACATTTTTTATAAAACAATTTTACGCAAAAGAATTAAAAATCGCAAACGCCGCGCAACATGCAGAAAGTTGCGCCAAAAAAAGGAGGAAAAACTTGAAAAAAAAGGAAGAAAAGAAAAAAAAATGGATGAAAAGTTCTCTCGACGTAAAGTTTTCAGGGCTATAAATTATCCATCCAAGCGGGTAGAGTTCAGTTGAATGGTTAGGAACAAGGGGTAAGAGGTAGGTGTGGGCAGGGGGGTAGGTGATACCTTTGGCACGTTCGGCACTTTTTTAAGCGGATTTTCATCTCCGGCATTTGGTTTTCTTTTGCCTTTGCCGCTGCCAGCGCCGTAGACTTTTGGCGCCAACGGGTTTGACTTGTACAAATTGCTGTGTCGACATAGACGACGCACACACACACACACATAACACACATGTATATAACACACACGCACCCGCACGCATCGTGTTGGCAGGGATTTTGTATAAGGACTCAACGTTATGCTGACACGGTGAAGCTAACTGTCCTTTTTTGTTGTTGCTATACCTTTTGGCCTCGTCCTTTGGTACTAATGGATTATCTAAGCCTTTTAGTGGCTATTGGTTGCCTTGGATATGGTTGCTTTAGGCAACAATTGGCAACAATTCACATACAAAAAGGATACCCAAAGATTGAAATCAAGCTTTGATTTCATCTCCGAAAGAAACCTATTTAAATATTATCCCAATAATTCTGTGGGTCATTCAGTCAAATGTTAACACTTCAATAGATAACAGCACTGATATCCTGTGAGCCCTAAAGGCTCAATTGCTCACTTGAAATAAGGGTGAGGACAGCTCCCTAACTAACCTAACAGCACTTATTTATATAAGACAAGGATAGCTTTGGATATATCCAATACCATTCTGTACCATACTATACCTTGCTGTACCCATTCATATTGTACCGTACCATACGATATCATCTGACAGTTAAAGTTATTCCGATTTATTATTGGTTCTGCTTTGCTGATCCTCTCCTAGGGATAAGTCATCTGATTATTGTTGTTGTATTTAGCTACGTTGCAGTCTTTTCACCTCATGCCAGACAGGGCACAGCCTAACGGTACTTTCCCATCTGTTAAATACACGTCAGAGCGCCGCATCGCATTTGTTGAGAGAATGTTATCTGTCAAGCACCAGACACAAACCGGCACAAATCGCAATAAAGCTGAAAATATATATACACCGATATGGTTGAGTTTGAACCTTTATATATACTACAGTTATATTATATATATTTAAAGCTATTATTATACACTCAAATGGACCGTCTGATGGAGTCAAATCGCTCGTATCTATAATTACTTGCAACAAAGAAGCTGCTGCTTCTGTTGTTACTGTTGCTGTGTTTCCGCATACAATAAAGTCATATTTATATGTATATATATATAGATATATGTGTGTGTGTTGGTGTATGTATATATAGCACAACAAGTGTATTACGACAGTTACAATTACAGTTCGAATGGCACAGCAACAGTCACGAATTGAGAAATGCATAAGCCCAATTGTAGCACAAGCATACAAAACTACAGGCAAACCTACACAAATGCACACAAACACACACACATACATTCTGTTATTGTATACACCTATATATGCATATATATGTAAATGTTATAACCATAATCAGCAAGGCCGAGAAATGTACGAGACGAAAGCTGCCCCATAGCCCCCACATTCCTATGCTCGTTCTTTCTCTCTCACTCTCTATGTTACTGTTTCTCTCTGTTGACACTCACTCATAGAGAACACAGAGATAATGCAAATTGACAAGCCATATTATAAAATTTTCCAATATCTGTGACTGCAATGGTGGCAAATTTTGCGACAGGTTCAATGTAGCTTGCAAGAGGCAGAGAGAGAAAAAGATAGATATGGAGAGAGAGAGAGAAAGATAGTGTAAGCTGCAGTTGGTAGGCTTAAACATTGCGCATAATTTTGCTTACACAAATAGCCAAAATAGTGTCAATCTCAAGCCCAATTAAACAGTTACAACTGTTCAAATAAGTTACAAACTGAAGAATGATAGACCTTTAGGTACCCTATTGATTCGTTTTCCGATTTTGGTACAGCTTCTATATACATTATGGTACCCAAACTACTAAAAAACTGATCGATCAAGATAAAGCAATTACTTTACTTAAAGGATTAGCATAAATACCAATGCAACTCAGTATATATATTTTATGGTACATGTACCAAATGAGTTTATATGCACTTAGGTACAAGTTCCATTCAAAGATATAATCTTTGAACTTGGAGTTTGAAAACTGAAAGGAATTAGCACAATGCGACTGTAAATTAAGGTATTATTAAATTTAATATAGATAAAGAAACAACTGGCACAGTTAAATTTAATCATAAGTTAACAGTAGGTTAACTGTAGGTTAGCAGTATGGTAAGTTAATAGGCTGTTATTAGATTTAAGAGAAGAATTGTTTTTATAGTTAATTATGTTGTTTCTTTAGTTTTCCGCTCAATTCCATTATAAATATGACTTGTGTCAGGACATTGCTGTCAGTTTCTGTTTATGCCCCTTCCTGATATGAATGCTGTCTAACTTTGAGGTTAGGGACATAAGAGAACTGACAAATAAGTGTTTAATTAACAGGTTTTATAATAACTTAAATAGGTCAGCCAAATAGCATTTGATGAGGGGAACAACTAAAGCTGTTAGTCCCCCAACCCCGACATATGCCATTCACAGCTCATCACATGTGAGCATAATGGGCGTTGCTCAATTTACTAATGGGTACTCCGGACAACACCCCTTCCTTCTCTGACTCTCACTGTCTCTCTTACCCGCTCCTCCCCACTGTAAATACCCTTCCCAAAGGAGGCATCACTTGTTGATATGGCAGCGCCTTGAGGCTGTTGATGCGCTAATTTGAATGGTTATTACGTGTTGATACGTTGCGCACTCTGATCTCCTTCTACCCCTTGTTGTTTTGTGCTCTTACTTCTCTTTATCGTACTTCCCCTCTAACTCCTATTTATCTGGCCAAAGCTTGGTGTATATATTTATGTCTGTATGTATGTAGGACGTGCAGGATTTCAGAGGGATTGAGCAGCTCGGGGTACTCACGCTACTCGCATTAGCTTCTTATACTTTGCTACCTGTGCTATATACATGATACTATATGTGCTCAAGTTATGTGTGTGCATTTGTGTGTGTGAGTAGGCCCAAGGCCAGAGCATTTGTACACCCAACAACCCCTAGCTGCATTGAAGCCGTCGGCAAAATAGGTACAATATAAACACACGAAATGCCGACGGACATCGTCGGAAGACAACAATGATTTGCTCCCTAGGCTAAGAATATGCCTCTGTCTCTAGGTCTGCTTCTGCCTCTGTCAGTTCTGCTGCCCAACCAGGAGGCCCGACGGGTACCAACCAGGCGGCAATTAAACGTTGCTAACTGGCAGCAACAGCAACCTATTGGAGCACAGGACGAGCTGCGCAGACTCCGGACCACTACGCCAGGAGCCACACCCATTGCATAGCCGACGTAGGAGATTTTAACCAACAGTTAACAGCCGACCGCAAGTTCGCCCGACCACCCGACCCACTTGATCCTTTGCGAACCAAAACTGTGTCAAGACAGGCGCCCCTGCCTGATTGCGTATACGTGCTGGCGTCTACCTGTCATAGGCAAGTCTTAACGCGAGTCACCCATCTCGTTCTAGCGCACAGCAATGCGGTAGTGCGAGCGAGTCGTCAAGCCGGCTCGTCGACGATTGCATTCTGGGGGTTGAGTGAGACAAACGAGCGAAGCTGCTAAAAAGTTTGCCGTAAGAAGAAGAGTTCTTACTATACGCAACGACGCCAGCCGAGAGAAAGTTTGCGGCTATTGTTTAATATTTAAGTGTGAGAGAGCGTTCGCCTTTGGCAGATTGTGTGTGTGTGTGTGGGTGAGAGCCTTTGTGGAGTGTAAGTAGAAATCATACAAGTGGTCTTGTGGAACCCATTGTATGATTTAATCATATAAATAAAGCCCTAATACTTTATTATATTTTATACATTTATAACTAATACACACATACATATATTCATATGTATATGTGCAGTAGAATTCTAACACATCTTAGTTCTAACTAAAACACATGCAAATTTGTACACACTCGTGCTTATTGAGACGCCCCAATCGTTCTTTCGTCTATCCCTTGGAACTCTTTGCACAGTCTTTTGCTTTATTTTTTATGTTTTTTGTTACTATTTCTATTTGCTTTCATTCGCGTTTGTTCTCGTTTGTGTTATATTTTTTATATTTTTCTACTTTCAGCTTTTCGAGCATTTAAGAACGACGCAATATACGCTGGCAGCGCAGTTACAGTTGACGTCGAAACCACGTTTTCGCGTGTGATTCTAATATCTGTGTGAGCTTTACTATGTGTGTGTGTGGGTACCATTTCATACTATATTAGGTAAGGTTAGGTTTTAATTTTGTTTTCTAACTTCGCGCCGTTTTGACGTTGGCAGTTTGCCACACACACACACACACACACACACACGCACACAGACGTACTTACATACATACATGCATACATACCTTTGCCGTGTGTTTGTATTCCAACTTCACTTTTCCGTACGTCAATCTCAACTGATCGCTGATATCTGACGTTTACTCTGTCTCTCTCTCTCCTTCTCTCTCTTACTCTTTTTTAATCATTTCTCTCTCTCTTTTCTCTGCTCTTTCAGCTTCCATCAAATTGCTCCCGTTTGTTTACATAAATTGCTGAAGTATTGGTGATTTATTTCCGCTTTCTTTACTTTTGTTTTTGTATGTTCATTGCCTCGTCATCCGCATTTGTCGCCACTTAACCTGTTTGCTGCAGTCGCTGCGCTGCTCTGCGCTGTCTCTGTTACCGAGTGTTGTTCGCATACGTTATTATCATCACTTTTCAACTCTGCTGCCGCTGCTGCCGCTGCTGCCGCTGCTGCTTCTGCTTCTGCTTCGCTCAAAATATTTTCGCGTAGCATGTGGTTTTCTTCAATTCACATGGCATACATAAATACATACATACATATACATAGCTATATATATATTAACACATCTGTATGTGTGTTGTATTCATACGCTCTATGCTTCTACCTAGTTTATTGCGCTCTTCGTCTTTGTCTATTTTTGCTAGTCTTCTTTGTACTGAACTTGAAAGACCACGTGGTTTTTCGATGGCGACTCGCCACTGCGGTGAATCTGTGATTATAACTGTGACTATTCGAATGTGTGTATGGATGTGTGTATGTGGACGCCATGTGCAAAGCTTGTGGACTGTCGATACTCGCGATATTGTGGATGCCATTGAAAGAGAGCCACACTCTTTTTATCTTAATATCGTTTTACTTAACTTTGCCGTCTTTTAGTGGCATCAGGAAGTGCTTCATCAAATTTACATACACACACACACACACACTGATATATACATCTGTATGTGTGTGTGTATTTGGTACTCGGCCACGGTACCATTTGCATATTATGCGTCGTCATCAACGGCATCAGCGTTCAATCGCTCTGAGAAGTTTCAGTTTCGTAGACTCTGAACTAAGTCGCACTTTCATTGACGCCTTTTATTAATGCGCGAGGTAGGCGGGGCTGGAAACAGTTGCGTCAATTATCAATAATTAATTGAAACACTTTAATCACAATAGCTTTTAGATTAATATAATTACGTGATATTTATGTGCATTAAGCAGTTCTTCCATCGATCATTAGCAATATATTCAATTCCACGAATCGATGAATAATTGTGAATAAAAACATACAGATATAAATACACACACACACACATAAATACAAATACATACATACATATATAGATCAAAGCTTAAGGTACAAAGCAAAGTCTTTGTTTTCGGTTCGGCACAATTTTAAGAATTTTAGCATATTTCGGCAATAGAACTAAAAGCTGTCATAAATAACAGTTATAAATAGTATTATATTGATAGAAACATTGGATACTCATTTAGCATTCGATACACATACATACATACATGTATGTATTACCAATATATATTCCAGTTTAGACTCCATCGAGCGCCAACAAATTGTTAGTAGCCATATTCAAATTCGATTTGCGTTACTTTACCAAACACACGCTCACACACACACACATAACTATTTAACTGAGGGAGCAAACATTCTATACACACACACACACACACACACACTGTTAAACAAACATGTAGCCAGTTCTAGTCAACAGTTCCCCATGGCTACCCCACACCACAGCCCCTTCCATCGACACCCTCGCATACCAGCACAGTCGAGCCATTAAACAGAAATTATAATTTTTTGAAGGCCAACTGTCGGCTGGCTGATATCATTACTTCCATCTAATTCCAATTGCGCCGACGTCGCGCTAATTTTTAAACTACGTCGTCGATTGTACGAGCTGAGCTTTTAAGCTTGTTGCGTTGGTGACGATGTTGCGATGCGGGCGCCGCCGATTAACACGACCGACAGCGACGACGGCGACGCATGCGCCATGGAAATGCTTTCGTCGCAGTACTTAAGTTTGCAGCATTGCTCGTATTTCTGTTCAGCATGTGACGTCATTAGAAACAACGCGAGCTTTCGTCACTGCATCAATACATATAGCATATAGTACCAGAAGGCATATTCAGCATTGGAACGAAAACACCACGCGGCAATTGACGCGTATTTGAAACCAAATTCAAATATGGCTGCGATTTCCAGACGACGTCGTGATTTGAAACTTCGATATGGTTCGTTGCGATTGAATTAATGTTTGAATCGGTGCAACCCAATACACACGATGAACACCCTATTTTATGATCACCCTGTTCTTTGATAAACATAATCCATAAACTTTCTAAGTGCTGTTACAGTTGATCAATTAAAAGCCAGCTTTGAGCCAGTTTTCTAAACGTTTTTTCAGCTTTGTTTAATTTTTTTGAACAGGTTTCGGTGCTTTATCTTAAAACCAGATGATTATTATAACCAATCAATAACATAATCATATCAAAAAGGAAATAAAAACTTTTATAAAAAATCAAATTAATTTAAGTCTGATTTATACAAGTTTCTTCCCCGCTATCTTTGCACTTAAAATTAAAGCATTATTTATAATCATTTACAAACAACTTTCGAACTGTTTTGAATATCAAAAATATTGAATGCTTCCTTAATTTTCAATCATCTCTTGAAAGCTCTACTTTTGGCTTTTCTTCTTCTTTACTTTCCATTGTATGTAAATCATAGGCTTAAGCCAAAGATTAAGGTTAATTCTCGATTGGAATAAGAATGCAGTAAATTTTTTTGCCCAAGGCTGGAAAATGTCACATTCCAAAACACGTTGGAAAAATGTGAAAGTTTCACGAGCTTGAATGAAACTATAAATAGATTATTGCCACATAAATTTTCATCTAGCATCGATGCGATACAGTCTAAAGCCCTGTTACCCCCCACCTCACGCCACCCTTTAACCATATGTGTCGCTGCAGTCTGGGCCATAAAGCCGCTAAGCCTTGGCTAAGACTCAAACGTCTCTCAGAGTCTAGACTTCATTAGCAGTGTAATTTGTGGAATTTATGTGGCAGGCACATTAAAAACTCAAATGCTTTGGCCAATGAAACCAGTCTATGCGAAAACTGGTAACAGCCATAATTTGCTACAGCTTGTAGTGCCGATCGACGGGTGGGATGCTGTATACGGCATATATTTATATATATATATATATATAAACATATATAAATGTATATATACACATAGATAGGAATGCAATTTTGGAAAAATTTCCCGCAAGGAGCTTGTGGCAGCGATAACAGCCGCTGCCCCATTTGGCCGTTATCAGCAGTGACCATGTCAAAACCAGTTCTGACCTTCCTTCGGCGTCCGCTAGATTTGCGACGATTCACAAGAAGCAACCAGACAAAACAAACCCACAAAATGCTTTTATTTTTATTTATTTATTTTAAATCTAAACACACGCACATGCTTATGTGTGCGTATGTGTTAATGTGTTTGTGTGTATCAAATAGTTTTTATTTATTGCCCAATTGGTTTAAGTTAAAGTCTTTGCGTGTGTGCGTGGAACTATGTATGGAAAATGTGCGCGCCAAAATACAAAACGTGCATTTTTGTGGATCGCAATTGTGGAAGGTAAACACAAAACATACGCCACACAAACACACACAAAGGAGCATACCAACACATTAAACATAGCCGCTCTCTTTATCGCAAAGCTCTCTGGTCGCTGCCCAAGCCCACACCACATTGTTGCAAGAGACGGGCTGCCGGGTTGACTTGGTAGGCTGCTTCGTAGTTCGTGCCGATTATTCGTGTCGTTCGTCGCTCGACCGTCGACTGTCGTCGTTTGTCGATTGTCGGCTGTCGTTGTAGCTGTCGCTGGTGTTGCTATTGCCGCTGCCGCTACCGCTGCCGCTTCGGCTGTTATAGCATTTCGTATACCAATCAGTTGTCAGTTTGCTTCCAACTAGAAAGCAGTTAACGAGCAGAGTACGTTGCGTTTGCGGTTGAAAGCCACGAGGTCGTTGAGCGTTTTGCGTTGAGCGTTGAGCAGCGTTGAGTGTTAAGCGCGCTACTTAACCCCAACGTCACCAAATTCTCCGGCACCCTGTACGATCCGTTAGATCACGTGTTCCCTCTTCTACTCCAAATCTATCAAATGACCAATAAATCAAAAAAAATAGTGAAAAAGTTCAAAAAAAAAAAAATACAAACAAAAATAAAATAAATACATATATTATATTCGTTATAAAGAAAATCAAAACATTTGTGTGAGTGTGAGTGTTTGTGTATGTGTGCAAAAACAAACCACGCAAAACGCAAATAAGAAGCAAAGCAAGAGACGAAGAAAAGCGCATAAAGAATGTGTAGTAAGAAAGAAGAATTGTATTATAAATACGAAATAATAATAAAAATTCGCGCTAAACTCGGCAATGATCATTGCACTCATTGAAGTGTTTTGGTTGTTGCGTGTGTGGGGAGTGAGGGTTGTCCTACAGCCGGTACACGGACATGCATGCACAGAGCCGCACACAAATGCAAAATGAAAATAGCTGTACAAAATTCAAATTGGAGTAAATCAAATCAAAGCAAACCAAAGCAAAACGAAACGAAACGAAAGGCAACAAATGAAAAACATTAAGCGTGCCTATATTATACATACGATTTGTATATCAATTTTTCCATTTGAACTTTAAACAAATACACTTACACACACACATGTAATCAGTGTGTATGTTAGATCATTAGTGTGCGTATTTGGGTATGTGTGTGCCGTGTGTCGTCGTTGCTGCGCCGCACGCTTTCATTGAATTCTTATACGAATTCCAATTAATTTCTGTATGCGTCCAATTGGCATGAATTGGTGACGTGACGCGATCTCTCTTTCTCGCTCTCTTTCTGTCCTCTCTTCCGCTTCTCTTCGGCCAGCAGCTGGTGCTCTTTGTACACTTAATACATATTTGCTCTTCTTTTTGTTATATATTATTCCTTTTTATTATAAGTTAAATAAAGTTGAATTTGTTTGCCCACAGCTCAAGCAACAGCCGCCCACAATAAACTCACAGCAACAACAGCAATAACAGCAACAACAAGTGCATAGAGACTCTAGCTGTGTATGTGTGTACATATGTGTGTGAGTTAAACCAAATACAGAGCTAAATACCTAATAATAAATGCTAAGAAAAACCTGCACAAGTTTTGCTCAAACACAAAAAAACACAATAACAATAACAATAATAAAAACAAAAACAAAAAAACAAAACAGCAACAAGAAAATAAGCTACAAAGAGGCAACGCGGAAAAGTGAAATACAATATAAATAAATGTAAAATATATACAAAAATATAGTGCACAATTCAAACAAACGCTATAACCAACAAAAAAACAACAACAATAACCGCGAAGAAACAGCAACAAAGGCAACAAACAACAGCGGCAGCAGCAACAGCTTTTAACCAAAAATTTCCAATTGGAATTACACTGGTAATTAACATAAATACTATTGTAAATAATAGCAGCGCCAAGTAAACATAAAAAAATTGAGTAGCTAATGTTATGTACTTAGCAATATATATATATATATATTTATATATCTGTAGAATCAACCCAATTAACGCCTACTAAATCTTTTAATTCGCAACTTTTGTTGCCTGGCGACGTAGGAAGAAGATGCAAATAATCCTTTTTATATACCTTATTCTTGGTGCTTTATAGAAAAAGGAGAAGAATTCTTTCAATTGGATTTATTTCTTCAGTTTTCGTTAGTTTTTTGCTTGATTTAATATTTATTAGTAAAGTTATAAGTTCCAATTGGACCCCATTGAATATAAGTTCAAAAAAATCCTTTGAGTAATTGCTTTCCTCTCAACACAGAACACAATCTACATATATGCTTCTCTGATTGGAATTATTTGTTTTTTTTTTGACACTTTTGGGTGGTTTTTTGTCTGCTTTGACTTTGATTAGTGAACCTTTTGTGTTTGAGCTCTCTCAGTTCGCTCAGAGATCTTAATTAGAGCACTACTGATAATACGACTAAAAATAGAACGCTCTGCTGATAGCAGCGACTACTACAGCGCGTGTCATGCCCCAGTCGTAATACGTTCTCTATCTATGTATGAGTATACATATGTGTGTTTTTATGGTGTGTGTGTTATATATTTTTGTGTACCCTTCTATATTTATGGCATATTCGTTTTGAAAACAACATTTGATTGTCAACAAAGCAGATGAAGCTCATAGTAAATATTATATGCTTTGATAACTCTGATAACAATCAGTTTAAGGATGTTTTTATTCTTGTTGGAAGCAATAATTATCTTGATAGTTCTCTTTATTGTGTTTCAGAAGTTCTCTACTATATGCCGATAGCCTTTTCCTCCGATTTCCAAACTGACATTGACATTTGCTTGTTAGCCAATAGAAACCGTTTTAATGTTTTATTTAGGTTGATTCTACAGTAAGCTGACTTAGATTATGTCCCGTGATAAGTGATAACTGCAACGACATATGTAAATGTCTTATCAATAGCTGCAGGGGGTTAGCAGTTGTAGCAGGGACTTTAAGCCATATCTCAAGTGGGTGTCTATTGTTATTGGCTGATAGAATCTAACGCAGTTAAGACTATCTACTTTTGGATATCAAGAAGAAACACAGTGAATATTTCCCAGAGCTCAAAGTCTTATAATATCAAAGACAAACAAGTTTTACGATCAAGGAGTACCTACTGTCTCTCTTTCCCTTTCTCTTAACATATCTACATACATATAGATAGATTCCAGATAGTAAAAATAGTTAAAAATTGAGACTCGATTGCATTTCAGTTAAAGGAAACTTTTCATTCGGATTGCCGATCGTGTTATATATACTACGGGAAGATCACTTAAAAGTAAACTATAACTTTTATATATATTTAAATCTGACAGATAGGTACCCATATATAGGAGCACCTATTAAGTCATACTGCGCATCTGGCTTTTATTGAGGGAATAATTGTTCGAATAATCAACCGATCAACCGATCGACCGATCGATCGTTTGATTAGTGCTAGAAAAATGCGTTTTTCTCTATTTTTTCATAGACTTCGATTAATAAAAGATCGCAACGTTTTTGACGTATACCAGATACGTTTATGCATATTATATTTATTTATATATATATATATGTATGTGTGTGTGCTTGTGTGTGTATAGCGAACAAGCCCCCGTTTCCCGTAATATTCCTCTGTGTAAGCAGTGATCGCGCGTGTTTCTCTCTTTGACCTTCCTCGGCACGTGTAAAACTATATGACGAATGCAAGTGGGAAAGAGACAGCAAATTGCACTTTCAATAAGCTTTTATTTGAATGCACTTCCGCGTTAATTGAGTTAATAAATTATTAACAAGCTCTATCCCTCTCTCTGTCTATCTCTTTCTTAGCTGATTGAGCAAGAGATTCTCTACACTATTTGCAGATCTATTTTGATATGCAATTAGCAATTATTAGTTACAAGCGATGCAATCGTTGCTTAAGCTTAAGCTACGATATAATATCCAATTAGATTCCAATTAGATCAACACTTTAAGCTGCCAATTGAATTTGTGGTGCAACCCTCTGTATGGAAAGTGTATGAAAAATACAAGAATGAGGCGTCGATGTCATCGCTTAGTTGCTGCTTCCTCATTTGGCGCTTTCTTTGGCATTCCAGCTGTGCACTGAGTAACTGAGAAGACAGTTAAAACGAGAGAGACACCAAGAGAGAGAGAGAGAGAGAGAGAGACAGGGGAATGCATACAACATTGTTGAAAAGTAATCGACAGAATGTCTGAGTGAGGGTGGAAGTGGCAAGAGATTGAGGATTTTAGATGATTTACTTAAGACCAGAAGCTAATGAAAAGTAACGACAAAGCTATGTCATGTGTGTGAGTGTGTGTGTGTATGTGCGTGTGTGTGTGTCTGTATGACAATTGCCATGCAAAGTGCAAGGCTTCAACAAAAGGCAGACAAGAAAGTTCAGTTGGAATGTGCCCCACACACACACACAAACACACAGGCAGAAAATTTGTTGTGCAAGGTTTCTTTTCTTCTTTTTTTATTCATTGAGTTGAGCGCCAGCTATGATAAGCTGCCATTATATATATATATTTATATAGTATATATATAGATTTATCGAGACTGAAGTCGAGCGAACTGCTGCCACATAGCAACAGTCACAGACAATGCGTAGACTTAATGTGTGTGTGTGTGTGTGAGTGTGGGTATCGGTATATGTTTGTTATCTCATTGCGTGTGTGATAAGAAAACGTAGGGTAAGTGATAAAACTGATAAAGCGCCGACATTTTGAATGCATCAAGTGCGAAAAAAGTGCTATACATAAGGTGAATTTAAGTTGAATTGCAGTCTATATATATGTATACTATGTATTCAATATATATATGTATGCAACACCTGTTGCAAATCTCTGTAGAATCTCAACAACAGCAAAATATAAAAAACGCAAACCCTTGCGTTCTGCATAAACCTTTTCACTCACAAGTTTCACTCGCACAAATTGAACGAAAAATGTTAATCAGCGGTTCAATATCATCCTCATCATCCTCATCATCCACATCAAGCACTTGATCATGATTATGATCATTATGAAGATCATTAGCCCAAAGGTCGTACGCGGCGAACGAGAGTGACAACTGCAGTGCAACATTTTATTGCCTGCTTCGGCAATGTAGACAATTTTATGCGCTACATTTATGGTACGATATGCTATGATATGGTACGGTACGGTATGGTACGATACGGTACAATATGATCATAGTATTTCTATAGTATTTCCAGTTGTTGCTCTTGCTGTTGTTGTTGTTGTTCAGTCAACAACTATAAAAGAAAAAGGCCTATGGATAGACAGAAACCACAACAAGGTAGATCCAACCAGTTAAGAGTTGAGTTAAGTTAAGTTGAGGTTGAGGTTGGCTGTTGTTGCCAGCCAGTCGACCAGCTGTCAGTTATTCTTCTTCTTCTTCTTACTTCTTACCGCTGTTGGAGGGCCCTGTATATATATATATATATATATATATATAAATTTATGTGTGTGTGAGGCGTCTTTTTTAAAGCAAAGCCAGTGCTGACATACTTTGGCTTAATAATCCTGTTTGACGGGTTATAACAGGCATTTATATATACACACATACACACACACATATATATATATATATACATGTATAAGTTTGATCTTTAACTTGCACCAAAGTAACTGAATCCACTGACCATGTGCGAAAAGGGTTTGTCTCTGAGTCTCTTCATGACAAAAAAAAGGAAAAAAAATAAACAAAAAGGGCTTTAAAAAAATCACATGATAAACGAGGAGATGCTTTAAGCAACTGTTGCTGATAAGCAGCTAGACGAAAGCTCTACCATAGATAAACATATTATATATGCTATATATAGTATATATATATATATATATATATATATATATATATATATATATAAAGGGAGTATAGAATCTGTCGAGTTAAACTTGATTTTAGTTAGTTGAATTTTTGGTCTGAAATTTTATTTAGCGGCGGAATTACGTAACGATTTTTATATATATTTTTTTGTATTTTTTTTTGTTTTGCTGTTAATCTTTCTCTTGCTCTCTTTCTATGTCTGGCGCTTCTTAAAAATTTTATTTATTTCTTTGGCTTAATTATATTTTTTGTGTATTTTTTTCTTTGTTTGTTTATGGCTTTCATTAGGCTGTTCTATTCTTGCTTTTTATTATTATTATTATTATTATTTTGTATATTTTTGACTCTGTTTTTTCGTGTGTGTTTTACGAGCTCTCTGCAAGTTGCTGCTGGCTATATCTACCTTAACTTTATATATCTTGGGTTAACTTAAACTTGACACATTTCCCTAATGAGCTACTGTCAGACAAAAAGCTTTTCCTTTTACTTTTCTTTGTTGTCGATTTTCGTGACATTGAAAAATTGTTTGACAAATTCGGGTCAATACTCATCGTCATTATTTCCCACCTATACAGATATTTATATATATTTTCATATATATATATATCTTTAGCAATTGTGTAATGCTACAGATTTAGAGCTATACATATGTTTAGTGGTCTCCCACGTATGGCATCCATTGTGTAGCGTTTCTCCTGCCCTTCTGCCTCCCCCTTGCTTCCAAAACAAAACTCGGCGAGACTTTTTACTTTCATCTTGCGTAGGTCTGGGATAGTTTCTTGATTCTTGCCTCTCACTAACTGCCTCTTGCCTCTTGTTTCTTGTTTTCCTTTTCGTAAACTGTAAACAAATGTCATCATATATATTATCAGGCCATTATATATACAGTAGACTACATCGTAATTAGTTAATAAAAGCTATAATAAACAGACTAAATTTATAAAATTTTGAATTCGAAAACTATTTTTAAAACATTTTCCAAAATATTTTATTTAAATTAAAAATTCTTTTGGTTATTAATAATCCCTTTCTCCACTTAATTCCACAAATATTCAATGGAATTCAGCTACTTTTTGGGGTATAAAATCATTTTAGATTCTGTTCAAAGACTTTTGTGGTCTACTGTATAAAGAGTTTGGTAATGCGTCACTTAAGCTCGATCTAATTCAACTAATATATGTATATTTATGTTAATATATAATAATAATATAAATATATATATATATATATAATGTATGCAGTTATATATCAGGTATATCAGGTATTCACGTGCGACGCAACTCATCAAAAGTTGAAGATTTACTTTTAAATTTCTTAATCCAATTTATAAATCTGTTTAAAGATTTCGTTTGTTTTTTTGTTTTTATTTTGTTTTTCTTATTGTTATTTATTTTAAAAATATATACAAGTCTGTGTGTGTGTGTATGTGTGTGCTGTGCGTGTTTGTATGTGTTATTTGTGTTGCAAATTGAGTTAGATTTGATTTTGGCGACATTAGCGGCAACAAGTTGCCGCCTGAATTTGTTTTTAATTGTGCGACGCAGTTGTCGCATTGTTTTTAAAGTTTATATATAAATAGGTGTGTATACACTTACACGCACACACACACACAGAGACACATTGATAGACAATATTTGAGATTATTTTTAAAATCTGCAAAGCAATTGCTTTGGGCGAATTCTTCTGCAATTGCAACTTAAAATAACAGCAGAAATTTTATTATAATTATAATTATATTTATAATTTGCATATTGATATTTACAGGGTATTTATCGGCTATATATATATATATATATATAATTTTTATGTAGTTAATTCTGTATTTTGTTTTCTTCTTGCTGTTGTCGTGTTTTGCGCTTGTTTTATGTGTGTCTGAGGTCAGTTTAAGGTTCACATGGTTTTTCTCTTTCTTCCTCTTCTTAGTCTATTAGATTTTGTGGCTGGTTTTCCCTGGTCGTTAAAAGCGTCAAAGCTCATTCCAAATCCATTTCCATTTCTATTCCCATTTTCCATTATTTACGGTTATAAATTATACGCTACAAATATTATGCAATGTCAAGCGACAGCAACGACGACAACGACAGCAACGACGACGACGGCGACGACGACCACAACGATAAACTGTGATCTTATCGAAATAATTTTATTGCTTCCAAGATCTAATAGAGAGTGTGTGTGCGAGAGAGTGAGAGATAGAGAGTTGAAGAAAGAGAGCGTGCGAGAGAACGAGAGCGTTGCTACTGGGGCGGGTCAGAGATGGTCATTATAGAACGTAAATAAATTCTTGGAATGGTTGAAGTGTGTTGCGAATTCCCTGCACAGGTAGATCCCAAAAATACACACACACACGCACACAAAAATATATATATATATATATACACATATATGTGTATCTAACATACATATAAAACATGTTAAAATTCTAAAATATTTTATACTTCCGTGTTCTTTGCTGGTGTCTCAAGGTATTTCTTCGTCGCCATCTCAGCCACCTTCAAACTATAGACACACACACACACACATACACACATACATAACTACATATATATTACCTATGTATATACTTATATATGAAACTAATGTAAAAGGTACAAAAAGCAGCAAAAAAAAAAATGTGGAATAAAATTTAAAATGAAAACAAAATAAAAAGACTTTTTTCGAACGATCAACGGTCGTTGCTTTGCGTCTCTTTCGTTAAAATTAAATTGTACACGCACACACACACACACACACAATGACAAATTTACATAAGTATGTGTCTACTCATGCTCTGGCTATCAAAGGAAGAGAGAAAGAGGTGTGAGCGTAGGAGCGCGTAGATTGTGTGCGTGAATTAAATTTGTTTACAAAGCTTTGAAGCTAAAGAGAAAGAGAAACTCATGCTCTCTTGTAACGTTATCGTTTCTATGCTTTAAGAGAATTAAAAAGAAATTTGCTCAATTCTTAATGAATTAACTGTAAATGCCAAATTTATATAGATAAGAGATAAGCTTATACATAACATTCGGTATTTAATTAGCTTAAACACTTTTTTGCTTTTTCAATTTTTATTTATTTTTTATTTTTATTTTTATTTTTTTAAATTTAAAGTAAAATAAAAATAAAAAATTCTATTGAACGCCCAAAAAATCAGTTTGAAATTTTGTTCAAAGTTCGTCAAGCTGCATTCAATCTTCAATTTTCAATCTTCAATCTTCGCTTATCAGCGTTCCCGTGCAGACAGCGTGGCCAGTGTCAATAGACTGTCGATAATCAACACATAACACACATACACCGACAAACACACACACAAATACATATGTTTACTTATGTGTGTGTTTATATAATATATAGGCTTGTTTATTCTATTTCATTTTAACCTGAATTTTCGGGTCCTTTATTTTGATTACCTAGTTTACGCGCCTCTTATCACTTATCAGTGTTTCTCCCAGAGAATAAATATCTCTCTATTATGTGCTCATTTCATAGTTTATTAGATTAGGTAGTCTCTTTAGTAGATCTTCTAATATTTGTTATTGTTTTTGCTCGGTTTTTAATCTTCTTTCTTCTGTTTTTTCACTCCTTTCTTATGAACTCAAACAAAACCAAAGATCAATCATATATTTAACTGTGGGATAAAAGGTAATTTATCTGTCAGATAAGTTGCTTTTATTCGTAAGATATTACTTAAAATCTTTTTAAATTTTTCGTGCTTTTAATGAAGAATTTCTCGGGCTAATAGAATAACAGTTAACTGTTTGTCAAGAGCTCATTTGGGCCATTTACTAGTGTTCGTGTTGGTAACTCACTAAATTAACAGTTAATGACAAAATGATATAAGTATAAATTATTTTAGAATTGAGAGCAATTTGCGTGAAATGAAAGCTCAATTGAATGAGATCTAAGCTGGTTTTAACATTTCTTTCTACTTTTTCTCTTTTGCTCTCTTTTTGTTTAGATTAGCTTTTAGTTTTGGAGCGAGCGAGACAAAAGCTACAAAGCTGCAACTCCAGGACGAACTGTTTGCCATCATGGACGGCTTTGCACAGGACTGGCCCAACCTGCCGAGGTCAGACAATGGCCTCCACATGGATCAATTGGTGGGTGAACTGCAAGGCGATGTAGGATTCGAGCCACAGACACGTGCCCGCTCCAACACCTGGCCATGTCCACGTCCAGAGAACTTTGTTGAACCCATTGATGAGCTAGACAGCACCAAGGCCAGCAATCAACAGTTGGCGCCTGGTGGTAATTACTCAACCTTGTATACACTAGATCCTTGATATTATAGCTTTGAATTCTCTTTCAGATTCACAACAGGCCATACTGAATGCAAATGCGGCCAAAAAGAACTCATCCCGTCGCAATGCATGGGGTAATCTCTCCTATGCTGATCTCATAACCCACGCCATCGGCTCTGCCCCCGACAAGCGTCTAACGCTAAGCCAAATCTACGAGTGGATGGTGCAAAATGTGGCATACTTTAAGGATAAAGGTGACTCGAATAGCAGCGCTGGCTGGAAGGTGAGTGAATCCGAAATATCCAGATATATAATAAAATCTCTAAGGATTCTCAATATTGTTCTATATGAATAAGTATAAAAATGTATTTCGAAGGTCCTTAAGGACGCTTTCTCATTTGGCTATGGCAAGGATTCTTCTTTGTATTGAAGGTTGAAAATGTAGTAAACTGAGAAGGAATTATCGTAGGTTCTATATAAGCTAAAAACTAGTTCAATTGAAGTATCTTTTCTCTTTCTCTGTATCTATCTTGCTCTTTGTTTCTGTCTCTTTCTATCTTGGTAGCACCAACACGAAGCAAATGAAGTCAATGGAATGAACTGAATGAACGATATGAATGAATATGGTCAAGTTCATGGCCAAAGAGAGTGTGAGCAATGTGTGTGACAAAGAAAGCAAAACAAATAGAAAGAGATGGAGATAGAACCAGAGAGTGAGAGTGAGATAGAGAAAGGCAAAGAGTCAGCATTTGGTTGCTATGTTTTATTGCTATTATTGTTCGCTGTTTGGTTTACTTTCGGTTTTTTTCTTTCTGTTATTGTTGCTGTTCTCATTTTGGACTTTTTTTATTCTGTTTCCGTTTCTGGTTCTCCGTTGTTGTTGTTGTTATTGTTGTTAAATGTCTCGGTCAGTTGACGTCGTCATCATCATCGTCATCGTCATTTGTTGTTTGCATTGTTATTAGCTTCCACTTGTTGTGCTTGTTACCTAATAGTTGTCTTCTTACACACTCGTTTATTACTTAATTGTCCCCTTTACCACCTCTTTCTTTCCATTCGGTCATATATCATTTTGCTCTGTTGCTAGCTCCACGTTCTAACCAGATTCAAAAGATGCAATTAATGTGTTTAATGTTGTGTTTATATCCATTCATTCATTATTTAATAGTAGCTAGAAACTAACACACACATATCATATGTATATATATATATATCCACACACACACACACACACACACAGCTTTTCATTTCATTCAGTATAATCACAAGTCGAATACTCCCGTTCCAAACTAATGAAAGAGCTTAAAACTTGCATTTAAAGTAAAATTTTTAATCAATTAATAAATTAAATAGAATTTTCCCACTTTGATTGATTTGTGCTGCTTCTTTTTATACAATTCCGTTAAGTATATACAGCAGATATATATTTAAATATATATAGTATATATATATGCAGAGTATATTCATATATTTGTATATATATTTATGCGATTTCAGTAATTTTTGCAAGTTATCAAATTGGCGGCAGTTCATTGACATAGCGTCCATTCCATAAATACATTTCATACACTTACACACATATACATGTTTATATATATATATAGTTTGTATGTATGTAAAGAAAAGTATAGATATATAGAATCGTATGATGTATCACGTGTTTAGTGTAGATTAAAGAGTTTCAATAAATTTCGTAAAGTAATGCAATCTTCTAGGAAAAACAAATTGTCGATTGTTTCCGATTATATCATCATATCAAGTTGCGTCGCTCTTATCACTTATTATTTCTATAGAATTTAGTCTGATCAACAAGATATTCCAAAAACCAATGCGTCACATACACGTGATATATCTGGTAGTAGCTCCACCCTAGTGTTCTTCCTTCCTACCCTTTGACTGAGGTTTTCCCTATGTTGTTGCTGTTGCTTTAGGGTTTTCTTTCTCACCTCGCTGTCTGGGGGTTTGTTGTGAAGTTAAGAATTTGCTGAATTGGCGCAACGTGAAACCTTTTCCATTTCTGAAAGATTCATTTCGGGTGTATTTATTGTAGTCGTATTTCTTTTAGTATCGTGTTATTGTTTACAATTGTAGTGACAGTCCGAGAGGTAGCCTGGTCTCACTCCCTGTCCCTCTTCCGCCTACATCCCTCATATATAGTAATTTCGGGATTACGCATCAAAAATAACAAAATGATAAAGAAAACTTTGTGTAGACAACGATCACAAGAAGCACTGTAGCTTTTGTGTGTCGGGAGCGGGAAAGGAGGGATGTTACTACAGTTGCTGATTGGGTTGAGATTGGGGCAACTGCGCAAGTTACTTGTGGCGTGTTCAAATTAAAAGAGAATCAAGCAAACAGCACCAACGGGTCAAGTGCATACAGACACAATTGCATTGACACATAGACACACACAGACAGACACACACACACATACAGGAATATGTGCCTATTTATAGGAGCTGCAGCTTTCCGGTTTATTGCGGCGGCAGGTGGTAAGAGTGGGCAGTCCTTGAGGAGTAGAGATAGAAGGTAATTTATGCAACACGTTGCATGTTTCATTTGCACAAGTCTCATTTGACATTTGCTTCTTCCTCCTTCCGATTTCCCCTCCCTTTTTCAAACTGTCCCTTCTTCTAACTCTCCCCTCTTCGGCTGCGAGACCTCAACAGAAGTTTTCTTTCAATAAAAACCGATATGACATTTGTGGAATTTTAAATTTGAGTTCGTGGTCTGTAGCAAAATTCGCGTTGCACGTTCTCACTGCCGCTACACTGTTAGAATACTACCATGGGAGAAATTAGAAAAGAAACCTAACAATTATCAAATATATTGCGAGAATTTCAGTTCAGCAATTAAACTGGAAATTTCTTTTGGAAATTATTTTAAAAATAGTTTATAAAATAGATTTTTAAATATATTTTTAAAATGAATTCGCAATTATATATATTATATTATATTATATATATATTTTCGTTATAAGATTTCTATACTTTTTATATCATTTTTGAAAAACTTTTTACTTTTGTCAATGAAAACTTCAAATGATTCCACTGTGCAGCAATTGGCCATTGAACCTGTGCCAAGTTTTGAGCTTTTTTTGTGTTTTTTTTCTCTCGCTGTTCTTCTGTTTAGTTTCTGTTGTATTTTTTTATATATATTTTTATATTCTTTTCTTTTTTTGGTCAGTTTTTAAGAAAATTCTCTACTCTCCTCGCCTTGTGCCTCACATATAATTTTATTTTTCTGGCAACGATCCTGAACGTGTTCAAATACGATATACAACCGATATATACATATATATGTATATACAGATATATATACTATTACGATATATATATATATAAATTTGGCCCCAACATTTTGCGGGTTTTTATAACTCGACGCAGTAATTAAATGGAAACTTGCTTAGAGCAGGTGATTTATGGCCTTAAAGTGTGTATACGATATATGAGTACTTACATATATACACCTGCGATACATACATATGTATATATAGAACATATATATGCTGATCCTAATTGTGCTTGGGTGACAAATCTGTTGATTGTTGATTTTGTTAATTTTAAACACAAAACACATTATAATCAGATTCTGGAGAGAATGAAAACATTTTTGTTAGAGAAAAGATGTGATCAAGTATATATATATATACTATAACTTTATATATAAATATAACATATGTATAATTCTTATTGGAATGTCTCGTAAGGGGCTTGCAATTATTGCCATTTGGAAAAGCCTTTTTAAAACCTAGTCAGGGTGCCAATGAAAAATTGGTTTCTGCCTCAGTTTTGACAGCTGAATAGAAGGGTTCAGAGTTTGGGGAAAGGGTTAGGGGGTTCTCGCCAATATTACTAGAAGGTTTAATACTAGATAAGATTAGTTGAAAAAATGAGAAATCTCAAAGGAAATACACAAGTTAATATGTTGATAATAATAAACAACATGTAATAGCTGTTATATCTATCGGTTAGTTCTTATCAACTGATTATGCTTTGTTTGTTTGGCTTAAATGCATTGACCAACAAATAGTTACTATTTTGGTATTTTCAGCATGTGTCAAGTTAATCAGAAATCAGTTAAAGCTCATTAACTGGAATTCCCGTTACTATTTAACATTCTAGAAGCAGCCTTGAAGTATTATGAAAAGGCAAAAGCTCAATAAAATGCACTTTAAATGCAATAAACAACGCTCAGTGGGGGGTAGAACAATGTCTGAGTGGGGGAGAGTGGGGAAAGTGAGGTTTTAAGAAATCCATTCATTAATTGCGTTTCACTCACGACACTTACATAATCAACTTAACACTTGCCGTTTGCCATTTGCCATTTGCCATTGCCAATGGCTAGGCACACTGTATCCCCCCCACCTCCCTTCTACTTCCCACTATGCACTCCACAACTGCCAACTGCTTAGCGCCAACCTGCTGCTTGACGTGCCCCCGGCATGTGTTGAATCAAACTGCGTCTTAGCGAGACAACAAAAACAAATACAAGCAAAAAATGCAGCTGCACTCTTGCTAAATTTATCAAACAGCAAGAGCAACAACAACAATAGTAAAGGGAGAGAGAGTGAGAACAAGATTGTTAACAACTAAAAAGAGGAGAGTGAATGAAACAATATAAAAGAAAATACAATAAATATTTTGCACGCGTTTAACTAATCCACGTTCCGTGCCCCTTTGCCATTTTTATGCATTTTGCGGCGCAGTTTCTTGTTGTTTTAAGTGCATTTCTATACGAAAGAAGTAAAAAGTAAAACAATAATAAAAAACAAGAACTGAAACACTCGTACAAACAATAACAATAACAATAACAATAATATTAATAACTATAGCGAAGGGAGGGGTCAAAGCAAATTTAACAAAAATATTTTTGTTTTGCTTTACATTGGGCAAACGCAATAAAATGAAACGTGCAAATACTGGAATAATCGTGCATAGTAAAAAAAAGACTGAGAATACACTGTGTATGAGAGAGAGTAAGACTCTGTGTGTGTGTGTGAGTGTGTGAGTGTGTGAGGCAGAGAGTAATCACTCACTCACATCTAAAATATTTATTTATAAATAAATATTAACCTTGCACGCCCACCCCTCGCTCACACTCACTCACTCATTCACTCACCATTCTCTTTCTCACTTGCTCTTTCTATTCTACTCGCAAAGCTAGCTCCATCTCTGTTGTTCCACTCACGCTTTGGCTAGACGCTGTTGTGCTGCAAATTTGTGTTTTTTTGCTTTTCGTTTAATTTCTGTCTAAACTTAAGAATTTTTTGTTGCTGTTGTTGTTGGTGTTGATATGCCGCTGAATGCGTTGTGTGTTGGTGTCGTGTCACGTCTAACTGTACCGGGCTATTGCGTATTAGTAGTACTCGCTTGCCTGGCACACGCCCACTTTGTGCTGCCAGCAGCAACGTCAGCAGCTACGTCAACGTCAACGTCAGCGCCAACAGCAAAGCTGTTGCCATTGGTATTGCTGTTGGTGTTGTCGTTGTCGTTGGTGTTGTTGTTGCTGTTGTTCTAGTTGTTGTTGTCGTTGTCGTTGGCGACGCGGAAGCAGCCTCAGCCGTGCCTCCATTTGACAATTTTGTTTTTATTACTAATACTATTTAGGTTTAGTTTTAGTTAAAGTTGCACTAAATTATTAACAATTAAATTGTCAGACGATCGTAAAGATGTCATACAAATTACTCTACTTAAGCTACAAAACTATGCAGATAGAAGCAGCAGCAGCAACAGCAGACAGCAGCAGCAGCGACGATCTAAGTTTCTTAGCAGAAGCTCAGCTAGTGAGAGCGATAGAGAAGGATGTATGACAGGTAGTAAACTTGCATAGCTTGATAATGAGTGCAAAACTGAAGCTAACTACATCCTGTTGAAGTGGGAAGTAGGCAGAAGATAAGGAGAGGGTATGGGAGAATGAGTAAAGAGTAGAATCAAAGCTGAATGAAACACGAGTGCAAATGGAACGCAAAATTTGCATATGAGCTTAAGAATCAACTTGTTAGAATAAGCGATAAATATTTAAATATATTTTTGCATAATTAAACAAAGCTTGAAAGCCTTTATAAATTGCGCAGCTGCCATTCAGTAATAATATGATTAATCTACAATCTAGCAATAAAGTTTATTTGCTGGTTAATTAACTGGCTTTTAAATATATATTTGTATATTCTATATTATGGGCTATACATTTACATATTTATGTATGTGCATATAGGTTGCATGTTCTGTGGGGCAAGCTACTGCAAGCCAATTAATGGTTCAGAATAGCTTACAAGGTTTCGAGTTATGATCTATAAAAATGTGCTCCACATGTTTGTAGGACAAACCCCCTTCTACCTAGCCTAATACCCCTCCTATATCACACTTTCATACATACTATATATATGTATATATATATTGAAATAGTTTTGCAATTGCGTCGAATTCCGTCTGTGAGTATCTGCAATGATTTTCGTATTGCCCGAGGTTAGTTGCAGTTGTGGCCTCATTTGTAATTCTTCTCGGAAACATTAGAATTTTCACGGATCGCCTCAGAGTGAAACAGATTGTTGCGCCGTCTGGCTTTAAACATAAAATTCTAAATTATATTTTTTTTTATTTTATTTTTAATTTTTTTTATATATATTTTTTTATTTTATTTTTATATATTTTTTTTTATATTTTTTTTATATTTTTTTTGCATTGCCTGCAATAAAATTGAAAAATAAAACTACTTTTGAATGCGCCAAATATCGTCTGGCATTCTCGAGTGTCTGGCCAGCCACAACAAAGCACACAGACACACACACACACACACACATATATATATATATGGTTATTATATATATATATATATATATAATAAAATTATTGACAAGAAGGAGGGGTACAGGCAAAATTTAGGTAAAGTGCGCAGTTTGCTATTGCTGTTGATTATTAGGAGGGTGGGAGAAAGGGATGGGGATTGAGTAGGGGAATTATAGGAAGAAGTAGCGACAGTACGAAGAATTCTACATAATGCCAGAGATTTGACTAACTCTAATCCTTAGCTATAGCTATATAGCCCTATAGAAGAGAATAGCAAGCATTTTCTTTGAGAAAACGAAGAGTGTTGATGTATTGATGTATGTGTGTGTATGTGTATGTATGTATGTATGTATGTATACTATGTATGTGAGTATCTGTAAGTACCAAAGTTTGCCATTTAATGAACTTTTAAAGCTATAAATAATGCATTAATAATGAATTCCAAACTGGTTTCTGATGCCACAAAAAAAATTTAACAAAAAAAAACTAAAAATATTTTATTGTTAAATTATCTCATGTGGCAATAAAACGTCCAAAGTCGATTTGAGGCTGTCTCAGGGAATAATATATGATATGAGCAATATTATGCGAAAGTGTCCATAAAAAGGAAGGACGAAGCAAGTGATCAAAGAAACAAAAACTACATAAAAACTTGGAGGCAAGATAAACTGTTTTATATGGCTGCAACTGCAACAGTTTAGTTGAGATATAGGACAGATATGGAATAGGGTCAGAACATGGCTTCAATTCGAACAGAAATTGTGGATAATAAAATATAATATTTACTTTTTGCCACTTGCCACTTGCCACATGCCCCAGGAAAACACATTGCAAATTTGTAGCATGAAACGGCAAAGCGCCACATGTCATGTTTTTAAGTGTTGAGAACTGTCAGTCTGTCCATCTCTTTGTCTGCCTCTACAATTGTGGGCATGGCCAAAAAAAGGCGTTGACAACTTGAACTGTTTGCCTTTCGCACACACACGCACACATTTAGACACAGGGCTCACAATTGATGGCTAAAACGAAGCACAAACCAGCGCGTTTATCATTTCAATAGCCTCATTCATGTCCAACTAATGGTCAAGGCGGCAACAGGAAGCAGCCGGGGGAACAGTCGTAAATTTCGTATTGGTTAAAGCCTTCGCCGCCAGTTAAAGCTGTGAAATGGTTATTCAATTTATTGACCAACGCATGTACGTATATATTCTCGCTTTAAGCCACGTTCTTAAGCTGTCGCCTGTAAACCAGCCCAGCCAGATAATCAATCAACGTGGCTCAGCATTGACCAGCGGCTGTGGCTTAAAGACACGAAATTGTCCAATGCAATATGGCAACGATTAACAGCTAGAGGTGGACATGCTCCGCATATTCTCGGTATAAGTAACATGCGAGTGACATTCCTAGGATGTCTCTAAGGACGTGTAGCTCCAAGTGCGAGTACTTAATGAACGTCATCAACTTCGTAAGCAGACAGATAGATGGACATGGAAAGTGGTTACAAATATAGTAACAAACTCTTGCATGAACTGTATGCGATGTTCGTTGAAGTAGAAATTCCTTCCCTTTTCATTTCCACTATCCATTTTCATTTGAATTTTTTTATTGCATACATTTTGGGGCAATGTCCTCGCCCGCCGCACAAATTGTACATAATTTGGCTTGATTTCACTTCAACTGTGTTTGTTGTTGTATCGCTTTGAATGGCTTAAGTTGGTTGTTATTGTTGTTGTTGTGGTTGTTTTAGCCTTTTTCTTTTGCTTTTCTTTTTTGGTTCAGTTAGTTGTGTTGCAAGCGAACCTTTTGGCCATTCAGTTCTCTCATTGCGAATTGTCGAGACAAACGTGACACTTATGAACTGCTTATGGAGTGCACTCAGTTAGTATATAAATGCCAGACAGATCCATATATACATACATATGCACATACACTTACACACATACATGCACACATGCACACATGCACATACAATAACAGTTGACAGTTGGGCTTGTAGAGTTGTTCCTTGTTAGACTTTGCGTGTCCTTTTGAGGTTTATATTTATGCGTGCTGTGCAGGTAAAATTGAATCAAAAAGCAGTTGACAATTGAGACGAATAAAAACTGTTTCTTTTTTCTATATTTTCTATATTTTCTTTCGTTTTCACTTCCGTTAACGTTGCCTCCTGCACGCAGGCGCCAGTGGTCCAGCGATTAATCGCAAACTTTCCATGCGGCTTTGTCGCCAACTCAAATTCATAAAACTTTTCCACAAGATACAAAAATGAAAAGAAAAACAAACTTTTGCAATTTTGTATGATACTCATATCATCACATCATCATTGCCTCGATAATGCTGCTAGTTTTATGCTCAAATATCTATAGAATACTCTCATTTTCTTGAGGGGGGGGAGGTAGACAAGGAATGGAAATGGTATTTCAATTGAGTTCAAGTTTCGGTTGGGTTTCGGGCTTTGAATGGGTCATATCGGTATCTCATCAGCATTATTTCGACCAGACCAATTTGATAGCCAACATTGGCTAAAACTTTTTTCTCCCATTTTTTTGTTCTTCTTATCCTTTAACTTTGCTGGCCTTAAATTGCTTTTTCATATACAAAATTATTAATACAATTTGTGCCTTTAAGTTAATCTATCTAAAGTTTATTTGAACTTAAAGTAATCAACCTTTTTTCTTAATAAATTCAAGGGTTTACTGATTCGGCTTAATTTCATCTAGAGGTCTTAAAGTGTTGACAGATTATAATGTAATAAAATATATTCGAATCTCCCCTTGCAACCTAATCGAAGATATATCTTATCTCTAAGTGTTTCTCTAGGGATACTTAGGAGGTGTAAATCGGCAATGGTTGGCTGTGAATTGCTTTCAGAATAGCTCATTTGTCCCGGATCTCGATTTTTTTGTTGATATTGCAAATTGGAAATGTACATTAGATAAGGAGATGCTGATCGTATGTTCATTATGATATTCTGCATACTTCAGTTATTTCCCACAGATGTTCCCTTACTTTTCGCTACTCGTTAACACCCCCCTACGCATCTTTCAATCATATATATACAAAGCAGATATGAAAGAGAGTCAGGGAATCGGTGCAAATGTTTAAATAATTAATTTTTGGGGCTAAAGTAAACATAAACAGAAGCCGAGCGGCTGCTGTCCATTAATGCCTTGATTGCTATGAATTTGTTATACAGATATATATATATATATATATAAATGATATATATATAGATATATAAATGGATTTGTTTAGTCTTGGGCGTTAAGTGTTTACAAATTGGCCAGAAAAAGATTTGTTAAAACAATTCAATTCCATTTGAAATCAATAATAAAAAAACCCACAAAAAAACACCAAAGCAAAATGTGCCGCGCTACAAATCGATTGGTCAATGGGTTATGCCACAGTTAAGGGCAGGGAGAAAGGAGCAGAAGGAACGGGTGTAGCTGAAATATTAAATTTTAACTGCATTGAACTTGGTTCTGTTGCTGTTTCCCTTACAGTTCTGGTTGCTAGCGTGCCACAATTACTGGCATGTTAAAGCAATTCAAAGTGAGCAGTTTACAAGTGGAAAAGAGGTAAAGGGGAAAAAGGGTAAGTTGGTAAGGGATAAGCGGTAAAGGACCAACAGCTATACAACCTGAACCTGTGCATTGAGTGTCGTTTCAAAAATTTATATCTCAATTTCACATCTAAATGCGAATAATCTTTTTTTCTCTTTTTCTCTTTTTTCTCTGTATTTTTCCTCTTTTTTTTTGTTGTTTTTTTTTTTTGTATATTCCATTGAAGTTCAGCTTTAGGTTCATTTGATTTGTGTGTGAGAATCAACGCAGCTGTTTAGCATTCGTATGCGATTTCTTTATTATTATTTTTACTTTTATATCTATTATCTTTTTGTTGCACACAAATATATATATATATATATATATTTATTTATTATACTGATATTAATGTTTTGCTATTCGGAACTGACTGATGGCTTCGACTAACTGGCATTTAAGTGCCAGTCTGCGTTTAATTTGTATATTTCAGTTTATTCATATACATTATATATATAATATTTAATTATATTTAATTATATATAATTATACTTTGTGAGACATCGGAATCGATTGAAATTCTTTTCGATTATTTGCACATTTATAAACTTAGCTAAATATAAAAGAAGGTAAGAAAATAATTAAATGCTTGAGGTTTGGCTTTATGTTCTATACAAGCCAAAAGTTCACGGAGAAACAAAGGTCAGGAAAATATCCTTTGGGAAATAATCCTTGCTACTTTCCTTTGAATTATGAATGCGTTTAGTTAATTTAAGTTCTTAACGCTCTTGACACCGTTTTGCTTCATGTAAATTCTTTCAGGGAACACAGTATTTTGGGGTTTGGCACCCGAAATATGGGGTAGTCTCGTTGGGTGCCACATGTCGCAAGTTACTGCCAGATGCGGTACATAAGCCGCTCAAATGGGCCTTTGAAATGTGCATACTTGATGCGAAATGACAATCTAACATTACTGGATGAGCCAAGGGGAATGTCTACTAGAAACCCTCACTCCGTCAGGCTTTCATCTTTCCATATTTCCTTCATACTTCGTATTACTACCAGAGCCATTCAATGAAGCAAAAGCTATGAATATGAAACGTGAAATGAAGCGAACGCGTTTTTCTTATGAACAGAATTAATATATTTTAGCAGAATCTCTTTCAATGGTCTCGTAGTCTCCCATCTCCCCCTGAACGTTCCCCTCTTAGCAATTACTCAAATAAATTATAGAGAAATGAATCAGTGAATGAATCTTCGGGCTGTGTTCTCTAATAAATAAAAACTGTGTGCTCTAATAAATGTAATTGGCAACGCCAGATTCCAACTATTTCTGCATAACTGGGTCAACTGGTGAGCCTGGCAACCCAATGAACAGTAAAGAAAGGGGGGGGGGGAGGTTAGTAAGAATGTGGGGGAGTAACTGGTATAGAGATTCATTGTAATTCACGCTCGGTGCACATTAATTGTATGATATGTGTGTGTGTGCGCGAGTGTGTGTCATTGTATGAGCATACAAAAGGACATGCGAGCATATCCTTGGCGACAAATGGACTTTTCTGCTTCCACTTCTTGCCACTCCCCACCACAGTTCCCCTGCTACCATTCACTGCCGTCTCATATGCGTATTAAATTTCCATTTCGACAATTTTTCTTTTCGTTTTTTTTCGCCTATTTGTTGCAAGTAAATTCAATGAAGCCATTTCGCATAGTTTCAGCTTCCTTTTAGAGCCTGGCTAAATATATTTCTTTTCATATTTCTCTCTGTGTGTAAGTATGTTCGTGTGTGTGTGACCCATATACATATACGCACACCCTGCTCAATAATGATGCAGCTTTGCCTTAGCAACTTGCTCCCCTGCCTCTTGCCCGCAAGCTCTGCTGGTTGCTTTCGTGGATGAAGTACGAGCAGAGCATATCCTGTAGAGCATTTGTCGTCCTTGATTCAAAGCGGCGTGTGGTCGGCATTATACAGTTATATATATATAGTGCCAGGATATCTGTAGATTTAATAGCGCCAATTAGTTAGATGAATTGAATAGGTTTTTTTTTTTACTTTCCACACACTCTCTCTCGCGGTCTCTCTCTTGCGCTTTTCTTTTTCCTGGAACGCATTCGGATGATATTTTAGCTTATGAATATTCAATGAAGTGTGTGCCATAAATTATGAATACCATTTGCTGGCATTTCGTGTGGATTTTATGTCCTTGAGGCTCAGTTCAGTTGGCCAAAGTCACAAACTCTCAGCAATTTTGTCTCAAAGGTTACATCAAGGTTTCGCAGCTTCAAGAAAATTTAAGCATAAGGAAACTGTAAGAAAAATTATGCAAAGCAAATTATATTCAATCCTTTGGCAGGACCAGGTCAAACCTCAATTGATAATCGTATTTGATCGGTAAACATCCCATATGAAATCGGTGACATCGCCTTTTGGCTGTTTAATCCTTTACGAGTTTAGAATTAATTTATTCAATTTATGCCAAAATCCTGGGAATAAGCAGAAGATGTTCATCCTGTCCAGATAATTTGTTCCTCAAGCCGCATTAGCATAATAAAAACGTTCCGCTCTTTAAATTACTGCCAGGCAAATGCCAAATCTAAAGGATGTTTGCCATAATGCAGAGACTGGGGCCAAAGGACGCACTTAAACATTTAAATAAAAATGATAACTTTATGCAGGAACTAGCTACATTACAGAAGGGGTAATATCTGTAATGCGTGTGTGTGTGTGTATGTGTGCGTGGGCTAAAACCAAAATGTCATTACGACGTAGCACGACGCCAGGAGACTCGCCAGGACTCGACTGACGCCAAGCAAAAGTTTTTTTTGAGACTTTCCAAATGGAAAAAAAGGAAGAGAAAAAAAGTATTAGAAAGTCTGCACCCTGTCGTAGCTGCTCCTGTCTCCTGTCTTCTGTCTGTTGTCTGTTGTCCTTGTCGTCGACGTCGTCGTCTGTGCACAGGTTTAGCCACGCACACACCCACACACATGTGTGTATATAAATATGTGTGTGTGTGTGAACTAGCAACGGTGATAAATGGCGCCAATGTGCCGCCTGAAGTCGCGACGCAACGCAGCCGCCAACGCTTTGGGTTTCGGTACGAATTGATAGGGTTTAGGAGTGGGATTTAGTTACGGGTTAGGACTTCGGATTGGGAACTCAGTAGTCGATACAGTATAAGGGATATCTGTGGCTGCTTTGCTTTTACAGTTAGTTTAGTTTGTAATGCTCCATTTAGTTTGGCTGCCAACGCAACCAAAATTCCCTTTCTGCTTCTTTTTCTCTTTTTTTTTTATATTAGGGCTTCCCTCTGGAAAATTGTAACTGATGACAAATCCACACTAGACGTGTTTGATTGTTTTGTTCTCTGTATGTGTGTATTTGAGTTTAGTGTGTGTGTAATTGTTGTAGGTTTTTACCTCTGTTTCCATATGGAATTAAAAATGGGAATTGGAAACATTTAAACTACCAGTTACATTCCGAGTCTGTCGCTTTGTCTGCTTGTCGTCGATATCCTGTCATTACTACGTTGCGCATGACGATATTTATGACTATTGTTATAAAATATGAATTGACAGCTTAAGCGACAGGCAGCCAACGACAGCAATAGCGACAACGGCAACGAAGACGCTGACAACCAAGAACGGGAGCAACGCGAACATCAACGCAGCCAACGTGTAGACAACTTCCAATTAGTGAGCTTGTATGTGTGTGTGTATGTGTGTGTATATGTGTGTGTGCTCTAAAAACCATAAAAAAATGTCGTCAGACAATTGAATGGCAAACTGGCAAAAGGAAGCGCAGCTCACAAGACACAATCCTTAAATGTATCCTAACCAACCCCAACCCCAATTCCAACTTCAACTCTAAGGAGAACCACATAATATCCCTTTAAGGGGAAGTTACAGCGCAATTGCTTACAAATTGTTACATCAGCTTGAAGCAAATGTGTAGGAAATTTGCAAATTTCGCAGAAAATATGATATATATATATATATATAGGATATATTTACGCTGACACGATTCAATCTGCAGGGTTAACTAATTGCCACGTTTTGTCTCTTTGCTTATAGAATTCCATAAGGCACAATTTGTCGTTGCACAATCGTTTTATGCGTGTTCAGAACGAAGGTACTGGCAAATCATCCTGGTGGATGCTCAATCCAGAGGCAAAACCAGGAAAGTCGGTGCGACGTCGTGCCGCTTCCATGGAGACATCCCGCTACGAGAAGCGACGCGGAAGAGCTAAAAAGCGTGTTGAGGCTTTGCGACAAGCTGGCGCTGTGGGTCTTAATGATGCCACGCCCTCACCCAGCAGCAGTGTCAGTGAGGGATTGGATCACTTTCCAGAGAGTCCGCTGCACAGGTAACTATTAACTGCCAACAAAAAGGCTAAATCCCTTTCTGGGGTCTAATCTACGCTTAGTATCAGTTATAGTAGTTTTTGTAGAGCAACAAAACTAGTTCCGATTAATTTTGCGTCAATATTTTTTGAGAATATTAAATATTATTTAAGTTAAAGCAAAGTTCACATATTTTAAGGAGAGAGAGATATCTTTTACATGGAGATAAAATTAGGAAAAACCATTTTCATATTTCTTAAGGCAAAATAATTATAGCATTGGGAAAGAGTTAATATTGGTTAAGGCTATTTGTATTATCCCAGAGACAGAATGGAAGGTTTTACTGGTCTCTGTTGGATAACTTTACATATTTTCCGATGCTTTATATTGGATCCGATTCTGCTGCAAGGATATTATGATGGATTTGTCATGTGAATATTCTGGGGAAAACTTTAATCAGTTCTTAGAAGCTCTCGGAATGGCAACTGAAACTGCGAAGATCTCTAGAAGGTGTGAACTTTGCTTGTGTCAAATTTAATTTGTATATTATTTAAGGCCTTAATCAGCATGTCTAATTTTAATTGTAGTTACTTAAAGTAGTTAATCTAGAGTTTAAGTTTCAGCTACAGCTTTTACTTAGTGCGACTTGAATGCCAGCTTTGATCTGTAGAGTTTGTCTTAGAAATATTTCTTAAATTTTTTAATTTACTTTTAATTTTGATTGTTTTTTAATCGTTGCGTTTTGTTTCTTTTCTTGTTTTTGTTTTCTTTTTATTTTCCCTTTTTCTTTGTATTTGATTTGTGATTGGCTGTGCGGCTCAGCGGCGGGTTCCAATTGTCGCCAGATTTTCGTCAAAGGGCTTCATCGAATGCGAGTTCCTGCGGGCGCCTGAGCCCCATACGTGCATTGGATCTTGAGCCGGAATGGGGCTATCAGGTTGACTATCAAAATACGACAATGGCCCAGACGCAGCAGCTCGATCAGCTGGCCGGTTCAATGGCGGATGAGCTAAAGCTCGACATGATACAGCAAGGGTCAGTTATCCTTATTGTTATTGTTATGTTTTATTTATGTTGTCATTTCCTATAATTGTGCTGCCTTCTCTCATGCATGTACATACACATGCACACACATATACATATACATATACACATATACATACATACATATACATATACATATACACACATACAGTTGCATGCGTTATCATCTGTTATACCAAGCGCTTCCCATTGAACAGCTCTATAAAATCAAAGTCTGTTCTTTTATTTGCAACCTAACGATCATACGGCTGGAGCAGATTCAGTGCCGCCTCGGGTATACCCACACAGCCACCGCCTCCTTACCAGCCGCCACAGCAGCCACAGCAGCTGTCACAAGCATATACGCTGAATGGACCCGTCTCTGCATCCGGCTATCCCACGATGCAACAACAGCCACAGCAATGCCCATCGCATCGCTCCCTTGCCTGCGTCTGTCTGCACAGTGCGCGAGATGTAAGTTAATTTTAATCGATAATATAATTAACGATATCGATTGTTATCGTTTGGTTTCGTTTGTCTGTTTTCTTAGGGACTCTCGCCGAATTCAGTTACCACCACAATGTCGCCTGCGTATCCGAATAGCGAACCTTCTTCGGACTCCCTCAACACTTATAGCAATGTCCTGTTGGATGGGTCCGATAACGGTGCCCTCTTGGTGCAACAGCAGCAACAGTTGGGGTCTGGGCTGGAGGGTAAGTCTATTAATACGATCCTGGACAGCACTCTGAATTATCTATTCCTTCCGTGTTCGTTTCGTTTCGTCTCCTCTCCTATCTCTCTCTCTCTCTCTCTCTCTCTCTGTCTGTTTGTTTGTCTATCTCTCTTTCACTCTCTGTGCTTGAGCAGATAATAACTGCGCCTCTACTTTGATAGGACAATGCCTGGAAGCGCTTAACAATGAGGCGCAGCAAATTGACGAATTTAACTTGGAAAACTTTCATGGTGGTCTCGAGTGCAACGTCGAGGAGGTAAGTCTTTTGTCTTTAATCCTTTGCTTCAACTAACTCTCACTGCCTATCTCTCTGTTCGTGGGTATAACAGCTACTACAGCAGGAGATGAGATACGATGGAGTGCTGGACATCAACATACCGCTGGCTGCGGTCAGCACAAATGCCACCAATGTGATCTTAACCAACAATAGTACAAACAACAGCAGCAGCTTGCCAGGTGGGAACAATGGCGGCGGCAACTGTGCCACAAGCAGCTCCAACAGCAACAATGCTGCAGTTCAATTGAATCAGTTGCAGGCTCAACTGCAACTCCAGCAACAGCAACAACAACAACAACAGCAACATCATCAGCACCATCAGCAACAACAGCAGCAGCACCAACAGTTGCTCTTAAACAACAACAACAACAATAATAACAGCCTGGAATTGGCCACACAAACGGCAACCTCAAACCTTAATGCTCGTGTCCAGTACACACAGCCGAGTGTTGTTACCTCACCGCCCTCATGGGTACATTAAATCAGTGCGATATATATCGATAGTGCATATTGTTATCGATACGTTTTAGTCGTTGCCAATGGAACGCTTTTACCATTTAAGACGTGGCTGGGCCTAATCCAAGGACAATATTTTGTACAACTTAAGCAGAGATCGAAGGATAATGGATAAGGAGCTGAAGATGAGGATGGAGCTAGAGCTAAAGCTGGAGCTGGTGCTGACGATAGATAGCTGCAGCTGGATGCCACTACAGTTTACAAAGTAAGTTTTTTTTTTTTTTTTTTTTTTTTATGTAAACTGACATGGTGGGCGATGTAAAGTAAAGTAATGGGTAGGGGGAAGAGGGGTAACTACTCGCTTTCAATTTGCATCAAGCTTGAAAGCTATTCAATGTGACAGTTATGCATAAATTATGTTAATAATGTGAAAAATCACGGCGCATAAAGCGATACATTATGAATATGTAAGAGATTGTAACAAGGAGAAAGAGGGGAGTAAGGGGAGGGCAGACATCAGGCCCACAACCACCCCTCGGGCCAAACACTCACTCAACCACTCAGCTAACAATCCTGTGTCCTGTTGGGTGTATATATATATAAATTTATATATACAGCAAATCGCCTTAGTTTACTTCATTTCGGTTGTGAATGCTCCATGAATCTTTCATGGGCATTTCCATTGCCATTTAAAGTCGGTGCTCATTGCTTTCTGTAAGCTAGAGATGGTCGCGTGAGTGACACGAGACGACTCATATAATTAAATGTTATTCCCCTCGGTTAAACCTCAAGATAGCCAGATTAGAATAGGAACAAGATTTTGTTTACGATAACCCTATTATAAAGCAGTGATTCCTTTTAGTTTTCTGTCACGACACGAGTCCATCACTAATGCTGACTGTAGTCTTTTTGTCTGTAGCTACTTGAGGCCAATTACACGCGTTCAATTATCATAATACAATGTCAAGTATGCCCCTCACTCTCACCCTCTGCATCTCCAACTCACTCTCAATTCAAATTTAAAAAAAATGGAAAAGGAATAAAAGCATATTAAAAAGAGAAGCAGAAAAACATGTTTAAAGTCCTTTTTCAATTTGGCACTTTAAGGAAGCGAATTCTTGACAAATTATAGCAAATTAAGTCAATTTACCGGTGCTATGAAATATGTAAGAGCTGGTAGTTTAGGGCTTTCCATGTGGGTGGCATTTCATTCAAGTGTCCTTATGTCCCCTGGTCACCACCCACCATTCGGTTATACCCTCCGTCTGCCCTTTCCCCAGTATGTAATGGCCGCGCTAATTTGGTTGGTCGAACGGCCCGAGGCTTCCTCGGAAAGCTTCCGCGGCATAGCGCAAATTCGTCAAGGCAACCTAAACCTGCCACATTCTGCGTCCCATGTCCTTGTTCTCCTGCTCTTGCTCCAAACAGTTCATACACCTGATATAGACCTTAGTCCATGAGAACATTGGTGAGCGTCCAGGCGGCAAGCAAAGCAAATGCTGAAAAATTAATTACGTCCTTAGGGTGACTTATGCACAGCAAAGTTCGTCCTTATATCCTTAATACCAGTCCTCCAACTGTTGTTGTTATTGCTTGTGTTGTTTTTTGTCGCTGTTGGCCATGGCCTAAACCTATGGCTATTTACCTGTTTGCTGCGCTCAAATCAAGTGTATTAAGTGCAGCTAATATTGAAAAATTACATTGAATTTTTCGCATATTTTACAGGACTCCTTCCAGATCCTTCAAATGATAAAATATTTTAGATTCACACAAAGTCTCTAACCCTTTGCAAGGTGTTATGCAATGTAAACTGTCCAGCGGTCAGGCAGTCTCTATACGCTTGTTATTCAAACAGATTAAAGCACAACTTTCAATAGGTAAGACTACTCATAGGACTATTTATTTGGTACACCTTTAACCAGTAGTATCTCCGTCGAAAGATAGTTGACATTCCTAAGATAAACCTAGCTGTTTTAAATACAAACAGCGTAGAGTTCTTATCGTTGACTGAAAGATCTTCAAAAATCTAGTAAGGTATTAAAAAGTATTGTATACCCCAAGAATGGAGTCCATTCCGCGACCCTTTTCATTATTTGTCGCGTTTTTTCAATGTCAGTTAAGCTGTCAGTGTGCATTTTTGCTTTGTGTCCAAGTTTTCACACCAAAAGGGAGATGTACGGGCTAGTTATGGGCAATGGACAGTGGGCGACAAAAAACCCAAAGAAATGCCATGAAAAAGTTTTCAAAAAGGACACCATGCCCTCAGCTCTGTATTCGCCCACGTTTAGTGTAGAACGCACAAATTGAATTCCACATTAAGTTTTGTAAGCCAACAATTAGAAGAGAGCAAAGCGACCAGAAAAAACCCGGCAACAACTCGTCGGGTGGCCAATTTCTAATAGCTGGAGGGGGAAAAATAGGAAAACCAGGAAGATTACAAGGTGGGCGGGTAGGAAAGAAGCAGGACAAAGTTGTAACTTTGTCAAGTTGTGGCGCCAATCGTGTGACTTGCTAATAAAATAAAATCAAATCGTCTTTGCCAACGCATGAGGGAGTAGATGACAAAAAGGGGAAGGGTGAGGTTGTAAGTGGCAGGGAGAAGTCTTACGAAATTTATGCCAAGCGCAAACTTTTGTGTTTGCCACTGCCACTGCCACTGCTGCTTCATTTGAGTGGATAATTTGAATTGCAGCCAGCAGCATTGGTTGGATTTACATTATATTTATTCATTTTTTTTCTGTCTTTATTTTCTACTTCCTCATTTCTTTGCCTTTTGCTTCAGTTTATCCATCTTTCAGTTTTTATAATTTCGCAAAGTGAAGTGACAGCATTGTAAAATTTTCTCTTCTCTTCTGTTCTTCTCCTTATCCTCTTCCAATTCCATTTCCATTTCCAATTCCATTTTTATTTTCATTATGCAAATGCTGTGGCAAGCGCTTTAAAGTTCTGCTATTCAACGTGTGGCACGTTGGTTGTAGGCGTATTGCATATTTAATAGAATATAATATAATAGAAGCAAAAGAGAAAGAGCAGCAGAAAGAGAATGAACTCAAAGTAGAACTCGAATGAGAAAGAATATGCGAATGCGATGTGGAGGCACTTACAACATCGTCTAATAAGCCGGGAGCGACACATGTCAATAAACTGCTAAAAGTTGCCACTTGCGTCAGCTGCAACAATGTGTGCCACAGCAGCAAGACTCAGACAGAATGTGCAGAAGTATAAAGATGAGGGCTGACGGGGAATGTTGCTGTAAACTCCCCCGCTCAATCATCATTTGCCGTCCACAGATTGACTCACTTGACACATAATAAAGTTACACAAATTATGGCTGCAGCTGGCAAGTGGCAAGTGTCAGGTAGCTCTCTGACTCTATCTAGTTCTCTTTCCTCTTTTAACATTCGCTCTGGTTGCCCTGGGTGAAGGTGCGCGTAAAACCCAAAAGCATTTTGACTCAATTTGTTAAAGAAAAGCAACAAAGGACATTTCAACCAGGATCTGCTCGACTAGAAGATATCTTCCGTTTTCGTTTAGAGCTAGTTCCTTACGTGCAACATGCAGCACAACATAGATCCTTCCATTGACCTTTCATAGAAGTCCTTTGCTATCTAACATCCTACTTATTGGAATGTCGTGCCTTTCTCCTTTTAAGTTGGTTCTTGGCATCGGTCGTTTCTGTGTGTTCATCTGTATTGTTCTTCTGGGTACAAACAAAAAACTGCCTTATGCCCTTCTTCAAATACACAGGGTATCCTTGAGAATAGAAAAAAATGAATAGAAAATGCGCGAGTTTTTTTATTGCTTGTTTCAGTTTGAGGTTGACATGGGAGACGTTATCCTGGCCTATGTCTAGGACTATGCCTAGGCAACGGGGACCCAAAAAGTTTCTTTTTTTTTCCTTTGCACCCGCTTTTTCTTCTCTCCTACTCCTGATTCTCCTCTCATTTTTTTTGTGGTATTTCAATAGGTGTTGAAACTTGTCCGCAACTTACTGAATAATTCAGAAAGTCAAAGTCAAGCGACAAGTTTTGTTCTTCATCAACTGTTTTTTGGACATATTTGATTAAATTTTAATGCCAGTGCATCATTAATAAATGTCCTGGGACTTCGTCCTGCTGCAGGATAGATTGAATTAGCCGCAGTGGTCCCATAGAGCAGCAAATTGTAATCCTTATCCAGCCTCCTTGCCAAATGATATGGCTAATTGTTGAAAATATTTTGTGATAGAAAAATCTGATTATGTTGCAAGATGATTGATTGACTGAGTCATTAACTGCTGGCAGGAAAGATTGACTAAGGAACAGTTGAACTTAGCCACAATTCAGTTAAATCTAATTGGCAGTAAGCGTTGAATTCATAATACAAATTGTTGGCAAATTGAATACCATTTAAACTGGAGACACGAAACTTAATGTTAGCCTTGGGTTGAGGGTTAAGGGTTGAGGGTTCAGGATTGAGGATTGAGGATTGAGAATTAAGAATTGAGGAGTGAGGAATGAAGGCTTAGGGTTGGCTTCTGGTCTCTTCGTTCTTTGGTAGCAAACCGCATTTACACTCACTTAACCGAAGCGTGAGGTCGCACTGAGTGCCTGGCAAAGCAAAGGACACGCCTTGAAGGAAACGTTGGAAAACAATTGGCAAGTGGCAAGTGGCAGGCAAAGGACATGAAACAGGCGAATGTGTGTGAGTGTACGGGAAGTGTAAACGGCTTGTGTACAAGCTGCTTAAGAGCCTTAAGGATTTGTGTGCCTGACACACACACAAACATACACTCGTACATAAAAGAAGAGACAGAGGACAAACAAAGTACTGCGATTTAAACACTTGTTGCGCGGACAAAGGATAATAATGCGACAGACATGAGCTCACATTCACCCTTACACATACATGCACACCTATACACACACGCATACATACACCTAACGGTGAATATGTAATAAGTAATAAAGCAAACAAGAAGCGACGCATTTTGTAATAAACTGCAAGGCGGAACGCAAACTGCGTGAGGCGTGTGTTGTGGGGCGTAGAGGTGGGAGTGGGGCTGGTGGAAGTAGCGAGAAATTGTTTCGTCAAGTGCAAATATGCCAGGGGGCGTGGCAACTAATCATCGCAGGCCTTTCGTTTGGCAATCAGTCATACGTACTGAGACCCCAAGGGCGGTAATAAACTGCTCTGACGTCGCTCATAAGTAGGCAATGATTTTTTTTCTCTTTTTTCCTCCAGCTTCTTGCAAATGTGTCGAAGGGGAATAAACATAAAATTCAATTGCAGGCTATAAAACTTGCGCCTGATCAGAATTTATATATATATGGCATAATTTTAAGCTGTTACTAATAAAAAAAATGGAAGAAGCAAGTGAGAAAGCAGGAAAAGCGGGAGATAAGCGAGTTGAGTTTTGATGTTTATGTGAAAAGCCTTGGAAAATTTTATTTTTATAGTCAACACGCAGCTAAATTCTGATTTTAAATGTCGTCCTCTTTTATAGCACAATTTTCGCCTTGTCCTTTGTAGTTTTTGCGCGACATTTGCATAAAGTAAATGATAGTCAGAGATGGGGGAATAGTCACAGCGGGGGCTGCGGGGGCTGCCTACCGTCTATCGCACATCGCCCATCGCGCATCGCCTATGAATATTTTGACGCCGAGTATCAGTCGGCTCCTAAACTGAATAAATTAGCCAGATTTTTGGGGGAAGGATGTAGCTGAGTGCTGATAACTGGACATGCTGATTGTCCTTTTATGAAGTGTTGATGGCACTTTAACAGAGACAGCCTGTAAGCAGCAGAAAGGAATCCTTGAAGGGTCCTTGCTTTGCCACAGACAAATATATATGCAATTATCTAGATCAAATTTGAACCAGAACTAATCATAATTTTGGCACTTTCTTTTCATTGCAGGATTTATCTGGTCGCTTCTAATTTAAAGTACACACTAACACATACACACATACATATAGCATATAGAACATATATATGTATATATATATATATATATATATATATATAAGAGTAAAAAACAAAATAACAAGATAAATAACCAATTTGTAGCGCTTCTAATTAGTTGAATTCCCTTTGAGCATTGACAAAACTAACAAATGTAATTTGCAAGGACGACGCAAAAGAATGAATAAAAGAAAATTAAAAAAAATTCAGTAAAAAGAAATAAGAAGAAAATCATTTTGGAATTACTTTGAAAGAAATTTCAAACAGCAGCAAAAAAAAAAATAAGAAAAGAGAAAACATAAAAATTTGAATAGTTAATAGAAAATATTTTGTACATATTTTAATTATAATGCCTTACCTGCCGTCAACCCCCCTTCCCATCTTCAGGCTCATCCCTTACCTAACTATAACTATAAATGAAAAAAAAAACGTAAAACGTATAAGAATTATTCTAACTGTAAACTGTTCCAAGCTAATCAAAATGAAATCAAAAGATGAAAGAGAAGGAGAAAGAAAACTAAGAGAGTAAGCGAGTAAGAGTTTATATTAAATGGAAGAAGTTAGCACAATTATGTAATAATTTATGCTTAAAACTATTTAAATAATTCATAAAAATATACATAATTAATGATATCTATATATAATTATGTAATTATGTAATAATTATAAGTGTACATTTCTCTAGTAGAACGCTTAAGTTAATCGCAATTCTTGAAACGATAATACGTAATATTCTCGGGATAATACTCGGGTAACTCTAATGCTTTATGTCTGATATGTCCTATCTTTTGTATATGTTATTACATATATACATACATACATATATATGTATATACTTATATATATATATATACATATATAAGCTGGAACTGAAGCATTCAGGTGCTTCACTTGGCTTTACAGATTTTTCGATATGTGAAAAATGCTACAAAAACTGCGCTCCCCTCGTAATCCCCCCACACAAACACACATATATATACACTTTCGTTTGTTATATACATATATACACATACACTATATACATACTATATATAGTTATAGTTAGTTATCGTAAATGTTAATCGAAACACACAAAAGAAAACAAACAAATTGAATGTAATTCATACAAATTTTAGCTCTTAAGTAAATGTAAATGTTGCTAGGCAAGAAAATAAATAAAAGCATAAATAAAACAAAAACTAAAAAAAATAAAATCAAAATGAAACATCAAATTAACGAAATAGAAAATAAAGTTCATATAATAACAAGAGATAGTAATAATAATTAAAATAATAATATTACTAAATAATAAAATACTATACATTAATTACCGTAAAGCTATCTTGTGTACTATTATTATGGGCTAAATGTTAATTATGTTAATTATGTAGATTGTGTACAATTCAAAATGTAGTTCATACTATTTAAAACAATTTCGAGTAAATGAATATAGATAAACCAACGATGATAATAAAACACCACAAAGTAAAAATTAAATTATTAACGAGTGTTTTCTTTTTCCTTTAATAATAGATAAATATCCTTAAATCATTTCTTGCAAATATAAATAAAGCAAGCAAACAAGGAAACTTTCTTGCCTATAACTCTGTCGAATATGGACCGATTTTTAAAGATATATATATTTATACTTTATTGCAGACCTGGGGCTTACCTCTTTCGAATGCAATTAGTATGAGTCATCGACCATTTTTAAAAAATTGGAAAAAATTAAAAAAAAATTATAAAAGGTTATAATCGGTGAAGAATTTTTAAAGATATAACTTATTTAAGCGCATAATCAAAACAGAATTATTTCACGCCATCTATTGGTTGTTAGATGCACCAGAGCTTTGCGTTGCGGAAAGCTTCAGTTAACAGTCTTCTGTTATGCTTCCATATTGACATAAAGATGGCGTTGCAGCAGACAATTTGTGAATTAAAACTGTTTTCGGCTTTCTTGTGCATTTTTAACTACATACAAAAATGTAATGCAGTAGTATATTATGAATTATTAAAGCTGTACATCAACAATCTATATATATATATATATATATTTTTATATAGAAATATTTCATGCCTTCTATTGGTTGTTAGATGCACCAGACTTTTATCGTTACTGAGAGCTTTACTTAACAGCCTCCTGTTATGCTAACATAATCACATATAGATAGCACTGAAGCAGCCAATTTGCCTGTTAAAACAATATTCGGTCCTTTTTGTGCGTTTTTAGCTGCATAAATTTTATAAATTTAGGAAATTATTTATAGATTAAAAACAAATTAAATATATATATAAAAAACACTAAACGCAGCCTATAAAAACTAGTACAATTGCAATAATAATGGGGTATCCTATGTATATATATATGTACATACAACATACACATGAACGACCAATCATTGTTTTTCTATCGTTGACTGTTTGCATGTATAAGTGGTGTGGCAGATAGACTACATTGTAAAGGTGCTTAGGTGCAGGATATAGGGTATCTTAAAGTAAAGCTCAGTCGAGTTAAAACAACAGAGAATCGTGATTGCAGTTTCCCTTTGAATGGTGATTAAATTACAAACTTCATCATTAACTTTTGTAACCTTTGCATTTTCTCTGTTTTGACAAATTCTCTCCCCACATCCTTTGTCCTAATTGTTCATGCTTCCATTTTGGTCTTTAAGTCTGTTTTTTTTTTTAGCTTAAAGTTGTTTGGCTTAAGATTATAGCATGTTTATTGTTTCAATCGATGATAAGTCTTAAGTCAGCTTTGCATTGTCTCTCTCACTTTTTTATGTACATTTTGGACTCATCGAGAACATAGAGAATCGCCTGGTACATATACATATATATTTTAGACGTATATATATTTAAAGACGAGAGTTTACGGGTATAGATATAATATCATGTAATAGCCGATGAGCCCAATCAACAAGTGTTGTGGTTCAATAACCCAGTCAGGATGAAGAAGCGAGAAAAAAGTCAGCTTGGAGCCAGGACAATTCAGCTGTAGTCTGCCAAGACGCCGCGGGGCTATCCGACCATTTGAGTGCGTGTCGGGTGTTCTGAATGTGTATATATTTTTATATGTATGTGTGTGTGTGTGCGAATGGAATGAGTGTGCGAAGTTTGTGGCCGTGTGTCTAAGCAGGAGGCAAGCGAGCTTCATCAGCTCCATTGCGTAATCAATGTCCTTTGCAGGCAGCGCACGTTTCATGTTTTTCGTTTTTTTTCTTCATTTTTCTCTCATGTTCGCCAGTGGACGTCAAGTAAGTACGCTTTGGCCAACAGGAGCTGACTCTCCCTTGTCCATTGCTCCCAGGACAGTACTCCCTTCTTCCTTGAACAGTCAGGATGTGCGTGCAGCAATTTGAGACGGATCTATGTGGTCTTATGTCAAAGTCTTAGCCAAAGTCCGCTTTTGCTGGCGCTTGGCCTAAAAGCGTTTGCTAGGAAATCCTTTGGTGCTTTAACACTTTCATCACAGGCAGCTGATGTTGTCCTTAATTTGCGTTTTTATTATGTCCTACTGCGAAGTTGCTTCCGCTGTTACGCTCAACTCCTCTCACACTTCCTGCTGCTGCTACTGCTGCTGCTCATCATAAATGCAAAACCCAAATAAATTCTTGCCTCAAACTTTGTTGGCATGCAAATTCTTGACCTCAGCCACGCAGAGCGGCAACTAACAAGGCTGAAAGTCTGCTAAACAACAAAAAATGTTCGTCGTTGGTCGTATATGGTGGGCAGGGGGGCGTACATCGAACGGGGGAGTGGCAGAGCCACAATTTGAGTAAATTTAATTGAAACCCTTTTGTTGTTCTGCTCATGCATATTTATAAATGCGAAGACAGCATCAAAGCGTCAAGAGCATCAAGGAGCGTGAATTATGGCCTGGACGCTCGTATTGCCTATTGAGCAACAGTTGCTCAGGGGTCGTGCTCATGGTGCTGCCCCAAAGCAGCAACAGCAGCAACAGCAGCAACAACAAGCAACAGTAACAACCAACACTAAAACAAAGTTGCAGGCTGCCAAACTCAATTTCCATTCAGCGCCATTCTTTGCGATTATGCTAATGCGAAGCAGGCAAAGAAAGGAGAAGAAAGGAAAGGAAAAGAAATGAAAAAGTAGTAAGAAGATGAAAAATTCAAGCAAAAAAAAATAAAGTGAAGTTTACGAGTTACGTCTCCTGTTGCTGTCATCGTGCAAAAACTGTCAAGGTTTCTGCTGCTGCTCCTGCATCTGCTTCTGGTCGTCGTCCTGGTGCTGGCAGCAAGGTGAGTTCCTTTCGCTTTGCCTTTTGCTTCGAATTGGCAATAAAAGGTGCCGGGAGTAGCTCGCTGGGGCTGCCCAGCGGCAGCTGCCTCTGCTTATCGTGTCTGACTTTTTGCTTCCGGTCTCACTTCGAACAGGACAACGCGATTTTCCGCCCCCCTTTCCTCTTTCTTTTTCTTTTCTTCCTTATGGCTGATACGATTGAATCCAACTGTCTTCCGACTGTTTCATCAGCCCATCTTCGTGTTGCACGTTCACAGCGGCTGCCTCACTGCTCGCTCTTCAACAAATTGTTGCGCTGCCGCTGCGTAAACATTCCTAACTGTCTTACTCTCACTCTTACACTGTTTCTCTCTCTCCCACAGCCTCTCTCCTTGCCATGCTCTCTCGCCAGTGGCGTTGTTTGCCAAATTGCGCATACGCCATGTGTGCGTTTAAGCAAATCAAATTCGTTGTGCTCCACTGTGCGTTGTGGTTGCCGCTTTCAACTGTTCTACAATTCTTAACTGTGCTACGACAGATATAACAGTCGGCTTGCCTGTTGAAATTCCAGTTGCCACAAGAACAGCTCTGGACGCGCAGTTCGTCGACAGCTCTGGTTCTGGTGATACGTTGCACGCGCTCAACGCATTTGCAACATAGCAAGCATTAGCAGCTATATTAACAGCAGAAGCAACAACAAAATATAGCAGTAGCAACTGTATAGAAGAAGAAGCAAGGCATCACCAAGTAAATCAAAGGACTCAAAGGACCCAAAGGACCAGCCTCACCATCACCTGTTAATTAACTCATTTCGATTCGCTTGCGCTGCAGCTCGAACCGTTCATAACGTGTGTAACGCGTTTAATTAACGAGTGTCCACTCTTAACGGTAAAACGCGAGTCACACACATACTCACATAGCATATAAGATAAGTGCAACTGCCGGTGGTGCCACACGATCAACCGCAACATTCATAGCTTTCTCTCTGCTGGTGCAAGTGCGCTTCGAAGTACTCAAGTGCTGTGCGTGTGTTCGCGTTTGTGCGTACGTGTGTGTGTGTGTGTCTGCGTGCTGCTAGCAAAGCAACAGTTACCCACAGTGTGCGTGTGTGTGTGTGCATAATTAAAGTGCGCCACAGAAATCCTTACGGAAGGATTTACGCACGGCCGAGCGGCATAAAATGATAAGTAAGTGAAAAATTTGTTTTGAGACCGCAACAGCCTTTGCCCTTTTGCTACACATCCTGTTTCTTGTCTTGCTCCTGATCCTCTAGCCCCTTCCTTCCTTGCTTCTATTCCCCTCCGTTCTCTGCTTCTTTTCCATGTCAACTGGCATTGGTATTGTCAATGGTTCCATCTGCTTATTATGCTAATAAACGTTTCGGGTTTGCTGCTCATTTACACGCTTCACACACACACACACACACATATACGCGCAGATACAGGATGCTTCTATTGTTGTTGTTGTCGTTGTTGTTGTTGTTGTTGTTGCTGCTGATTCGCCCCGTTCAACGCATGTTGTGGCTGCCGCTGCAGCGCGTCGTTAAACGCCACTTAATGTCCTTTTTATTTACTTTTCAGAGTCTCTTCATTTTTTTTCTCTTTTCGCCCTACCCCCTACCACCTACCACCTACCTTCTGCTGCCGACAACTGACGACTGCACAAAGCGTATAACAGCATCACCACATAATATGCTTACACACAAACACATACACACACATACAGAGGGAGAGACAGACAAACACTTTTTGTGTAGTTGCCACTCGACAGCAAAGTGCGAAATAGAGAAATTGTTTCGATGTGGTACAAAAAGCAACTCGTATCAAATGCACAGGGTAAAAGTAAAAAGTTTCTGCTCAAGAGCCCTAACAGCAGTAACTGTAAGCAAACTTTAGACAGCAGCAGCAGCATCAACAGCAGCAGCAACAGCCAACAACAACAACAAAAACAACAGCAACAACAACAATAATAATTCATTTGGTTAAAACTGGAGCTGAAGAGCTGCTGGAAGCGCAAACAGAGGCACGTTTAAAGCACCTGAACGGAGTTGAATATAAGCACAGTTAGTTGCCAACTACATGTTAAAGTTATACATAAGCTTAAGAGGCACTTTATCCTGCAGTTAGTATACTATTAATACTCATTAAGCGTAGTGCAAGCAGCTGGCAACTGGCAGCTGACAGTTAAAGTGTGAACTTTGAGATGATTTTACAATTGGGGCTGCCAACTTGCTGTTGACGTGCTGACAACTTGTCGACATGCAACTGTCAGCATGCTACACAATGAGGGAACAGCACATATATTTCAGTGACAGAATCATATGTAGCTTTCATAGCGGGGAAAGCAGGGTTTTTCACGGGAAAAGCGTTTCGCTGTAGTTTAAATAAAAACCCGGAAATAGTTGACAAATGTGCAAAAAACTCTCTTTTAAATCTTCTTATCATTCCTATCTTATTCTGAGCCTATTTCCTCCTCCCCCAATCCTCAACATCTTCATCAGCATCATCAACGTATCTGAGTTGCTCGTAAGTGTTTTTTGATGCATACTTCAAGGAGCATTCGCGTTTGCAATTATAACTTATTTCCTCCTTGAATATCCCAAAAAGATTTACGAGTCTTAACTGCACGACAGCAGCAGCCATTCTCCCTCTCACTCTCTTTCTCTCTCTCTCTCTCTCTCTCTGTGTATCCGTAGGTGTGTTGTGGGGGTAGAGCGGGATAAGCATGCATTGATTTCCATAAGCGATGTCTTAATAATAATAAAATAAAGAGGAAAAGAGAGAGAGAGAGAGAGATAAACCCTCGTAAAATACTCGCAAGTACCGGAAGCTGCCAAAGGCACAGCCAAAGTATTGATGCAGAGTTAATGAAACTGTGCAGCAAACGTTTAAAGAGTCTTACTTACACCCAACACCACACACACACATACACACACTCAGACCCATATCAATACATACAGTCGTGTGATTTTATGAGTCGTGATGCTGAGATTTTGTGCGCTTCGACACTTCTCCTCGTTGCTGTGCGCTCATTAAGCAGCTGATTCCCAGGATTCTTTAACAGCTGAAGAATTGCTTACGACTTCTTATAGATATGCAAAAAGAATTGCAACAAGGTTTTAGCTACAACAATTTGCTTATCACTAAGTGAAAGCTTAGCTTACCCTTTAGCTGCTTTACAGGGTATCTCTGAGTCGCACATTCTCCTTCTCGCTCTTTCCCAGTCTCATGCTGTCACGTTTCTCCTCTTCTCATTTACATGTCAACTTTTTGGCTCTGTTGCTTGGGTTACTTGCCCCTTTTCGCCGCCGTCCTCAATTGTAGCTGTGCCAAAGGGGAAGGCACAAAAAAATGTGTTGAGATTTACGCATATATTGCATTGGTAGTAGTATGCGTAACGGTTCATATGTATGTGTGTACTCCCACAACAACAACAACGAGAGCAACAACAATAAGAACAACAACAGAAGAAAACTCAATTGCGGCTTTTTATGCGTAATTCGGCTCTTTGTCGTCCACATCCTTGTGCCCATTCTGAACGAATTGCCGCTCATCCTTGTCGTTGTCTTTATCGCTGTGATGTTGCTGCTGCTGCTGCTTGATGCTTGCTGCTGATGCTGCTGCGTTGTTTTCTTCATATTATTTTTTAATTTAGCTTTTATATTCGGGCTTATGCCATATCGTACCTCCCCCTCTTCCCCGTCCCCTTTTCATTTGCCACGCCTTTTCAACTTTGCCTTGACTTTTTACTTTTTACTTTTATGGGCGAGTGTCTTTTGATTCTATGTATAATATGGCAATTGCATGGAATTTGCTTGATTTTTTATGAAAATTAATTTAAATGTGCCAGCAAGTGCTCGCTTCAAGCTTCGTCCTGGCAGGACTACGATTAAAGCCAATGCAGACAACAGCAACGACAGCTACAGCAACAGCAACAGCAACAGCAACAACGGCAGCGGCTTATGTTAATGAGTACTTACAGGATGTAATGGCAAAACAAAAGTAGAATGAATGGTATAGAGTTGGGAAGGTGGGCTGAAGGGGAGGAGGAGACGAGACCGGACACAATTGTGGGTGTGGCTGGCTGGAATAAATACAAATTATGCAAGCACCAATGACAGCTTCAGCAGAAAGTAAAACTTATGTACTTGATGGGAGATGGAGAATGGAAGATGCGGTGAGGGCGGATGGGAGTATGCTGGCAGGACGATATGATATAGAGATTGCAGTTGAACTGGACAAAACGGAACCGAAGAGCGCTGCTTCTGTATTTAATTAACAAATTTAACCTTAATTCTATCAATAATTTAGTGAGTTCGCTCAGGTACAGAGCTGAGCTGGGTAAGACAGCAGGCAGGATTTGCCAGGACCTGGAACCTAAAGGTGTCAAAGTCAGGCAGGAGTACCTTCAAAGCAGTTCAGTGTACATTCGCCTTAAGCCAGAGGGTGAAGCTTGTAGCATTATCCATTGCATGAACTACACTCCAGTGTGGAGGCAAGGATAAGGTTATCCTTTTTGTTAGTCTCCATATCGAATTGTATAGTACTTGTCGCTTCCTTAGGATTTCGATTTTTCCTTCTTCCTTCTACCATCTTCCTTCTACCATTTCAACTTCCACTTCCAACTCGCACTTGTAGTTATTGGCAAGAATGTTGCGGCGGCAATTTATTTTAGGACTGAGGCCAATGCCACGCCCTATTGTGTGGCAGCAGCAGCCCCGTATTGTTGCTCTTTTTTATGTTTTTTATTCTTTTTATTTTTTTATTTGGTGCCTGTTGATGCCACTTTGTCATCGCATCGTATCGCACCGCATCTACACTGAAAATTGAAAATAAAAAATTGATTCCCACATTCACGTTCTGTCATCACTTGAATAAAATTGCCAAGTTTGGGTGAAACGTTGCTCAAATACACAAAGATGGTGGATAAGCAACAGCGAGAGTGAATGAGAGAGAGAATGTGTGAGCAGGGGAAGGGTATTACAAAAGGATAAGCAGTTACCGATAGAGAGAGACAGAGAGAGAGAGAGGGAAAGAGAGAGAAAGAAAGCATTAAGCTTTAACTACGTTCCAGGATATTCAAATAGATACAAATTTGTCTCTCAAAACGAAGGATAGTCCAGATAACCACACAGATAGGTATTCCTTAGCTGTACACGGAGTATCAGCATTTCGATTGTATGGTTTAAACAACTTCATAAATACATCCATACGATTATCATTAGTTTCTCAGTGGAGCTGTTACATTAAGTATACGCGGAGTTGCACAAAAGCTTTGTATATGGAATATACATAAAGAAAGTGAAACGTTTTCATTTAACTCTGATTAGGTGTACATTGGATGTGCATTAGCTTTTCATTGGATATTCAATTATTCATTATTCATTATTTGTTATTCGTTATTCCGTATTCATTATTCATTAGGTGTTCATTAGTTGCCTAATAAAGACGGACATCATATGAATATCTTTTGTTGTAGTCCCAATTGTGTCAGCAGTCCCTAATGGTGCTGATATCACTGTGCCTCCATGTCTTGTGTAAATCCTTAAGGATGTCGCACTGACGCGTTTCACCCACACTCATGTATTTCCCTTTCCCTCTTTCGTTGTGTATGTGTATGGCTGTTATGGCTTATGTGAGTATGTGCGATTTTATGTTGATATTTTCAAACGGAAGTAAAGCTGGAGCTGCATTTACACGAAGCACAACCACACATGCAACCACATAGCTATACACACACATACACAAATTTTTTTAAATTTTTTGTTTTTCTTTCTGGGTTTTCTTTCTGGCCTTTATGCTTTCAGTTTGCTGCAAACCATGTCAGCTGTTGCTTTAATGGAAATTTTTTGCCATTTTTGGTTTTGCCTTTTAATAAACTATCACGCACTTTCGCACCACAATGAGAAACTTGTTAATTACACACACACACACACAGACACACATACATATACATACAGACACACTGTATTCATGGCATAAATAGAGTGCAGCAAATGACATTTGTCTGACCCAAAGCCATCCGCTTCAGCTGGCCGCTTTCATGTACCATTACCATTATATCCTTTTTCCTTCTATCATGCTCCGTTTGTCTCTCTCCCTCCCTCACTTCCACTTTGACTTCTACTTCCTTTTTTATTTTCATTTCCCGCTCTATTTCCACTTCCATTTGGCATTGTTACACGCTTCATATTTTGCTGAATAGTTTACAAAATATAAAAAAAATATATAGCATACTTTTTTGGGCGACTCTGTGCATTTCCAAAACGCTTAATTTCATATTCAGAATTCATTTGAATAGTTTAAAAGAACTTTATGCCAGCTATAAGCGTGGAGTTATTTAAAGCATATGGTAGAGAAGGGATTTTTATTGTATTTCAAGGATATCTCCCGGTCTTGCATACCCAACTTGTGGCTCTTTACGTTTTATCCAATTTCATATTTTTTGGTGACATTTTTGCATTGAATTCTCATAGTGCTCTATGTGCATTTTACTGGTGCTTTCTGCACCATTTGCCAGCCTCTGATTTATGGCCAGACAAACCAAAAATATAATTGGCTTGTAGTTTCCCTTCCTCTGTCTCTCTCTCTCCTTCTCTATCTCTCTCTCTCTCTCTCTCTCTCTCTCTCTAAATATATATAAATTTATATATATATATATGTTGGGGCTAATTTTACGCTCTGCCACCGAAAATTGGAAAAGCAGAAAATTAAAATGGAAGCCGTTGCCTTATAGCAAATTGGAAGCTAGTTTATATGGTTTAGGCAGAAGCAATTAAAAATGAATTCCTTTCAGCTTTAGTTGCCCCTGTCCCCTGGTCCTACTTAGTCCTGGTATATGTACCCATATGATACCACTATTATAGCCTTGGTATACCCAAATTATGGTTACGATTCAATAGTCAACCCACTGCCAGTGTATCTCTTTCCTCTCTCATTCACTCTACCTCGCTCTCTTGTATCCTTATCAAAGTGCATGCCAAGTACAGACATGCAATTAATACGAGTACTTTGCGAAGGGGATATGCAATGCAATGTGTGTTCTGTGTGTGGCCAACTGTTGACTGGTGCTATCAGTGTGCTAGCAGCTGATGCGTCCAATTGCCGCATCCTCCCGAAAAATCAAAAGCAACATTTGAAGTGCCACATGCAACGCTTGGTGAAAAGTCACGTAGCAACTGTTGAAACATTCCCCACACCCTACTTACCTCTGACACATACACGCACATATCGTTAAAGTTTCGAGTCACTGAAATATACATATATATATATATATATATACATATATATATATACCCAAAAAAAGGGTTCTCTGTCTTCTCTCTACTGCCACACGTCCCTTCTCTCTTTAGAGCCCCTAGCTATATTCGTAATGCTCGTAAAAGCTATGTGCGTATGACGTGCAAATTTTCAAAGCAGCTCAACGCAACTAGAAAGGGAGTCACAGAGGGAGAGAGAGAGGAAGGGAAGGTGAGAGAGAGTAGGGTAGCGTGTAGAGATGATTGTGAGGGAGATTGCCCGAAGGGACCTGTTTTAGATGGGAAAAGGTCCGGCAAAAGTGCTGTGTGGTAATGAAGTTAATGCATACACTCACCTGCACACACTCACCGACACATACAGATATACATACATATATACATCCAAGCATAGACGCAGTTCTGATGGCCGCCAAACTGCAGAGAAATGGCGATAAAAGTTTGTTCATTGCCGCCTCGTTACATGTAGCAAGTGCTGAATCTACTTCGCAGAATAATTAACTTTACAGTACACAAACACATGCATACACATACATACACACATTCACATACATATAGCTGGGTGGAACTGTATATAATTCAAGCTGTTGCATTTCACGTTGAACTGAAATCAAGTTTAAAATGAATTTGTACTGGGAAAGCACTTAACAGCCATAACCAAAAGATCCTTTGTATGCAGTGGCAGGAGCCAGAGGCGTTGCAGAGAGTTGGCTTACATATTGGAGTGTAATGAGTTAACAGCTCTAGGTCTGAGTTTTAAACAGTTTTTGAGCAACCCTCGCAGCCAACTCACACTCTCCACCCCCTTGCCCGCTCTGCTCCGCTCACTCAACACATTCAGCAAATTCAATTAACCTGTTTGCAGGACGAAACACCAAAAGGGGTACACTCAGGGCAGTGGGTGTGGTATATTAGGTGCTGGTAGAGGTAGTGGTCGGTGTAGGGGGTAAGGGTAGAGGATAACGCGTATGAGGTGAAAGAAGAGACAAGCCAGGCACAGCACGGGTTTGAATTGTTTACAAACTTACTACAGCACAACTACTTCTACATAAGCTACAAATTCGCCCCAAACTGCCAGCTAATCTACAATTGCAACAACAACTGTTGCTGCCATACTGCCTCATTGCCTCATTGCCACACTAACACACTTACACTCTTACACACTAACAGTTGGTAAGCATATTTTTTCATGGTATTTTAATAAACGTAAATTACTCACAGTTGAAAGCGTGCAGCCAGCCCGAGTTCACCTCTCGCTCTCTGTATCTCTCTGTTTCTTTCTATCTCTTTCTCTATCTCTGCCTCACAATCTGCCCTTATTCCACAATTTCTGTCTGTTTATTTACATTGCAAAATACAAAAGTGTATATATCCTGTAGCCTTGTTCAGGTTTTCATAGGGTATACTAAGCTGCTGTATGCTAATTGATATGCAAATTGTACGGGGTATCTGCTCTACCTCCAGCTTATATCCTGGCATATCCTTTTTAAGCATTTCCACTGGTTTTAAATTATATTCCTACTAATAAACATAATTCACAACTAACAGAGAACGAGCTGTCATTTACATATTTTTCATATGTTAAGCAACACTCTCACACACATACACCCACAGACAAATACTTAAACCATTATGTGTATGTGTGTAGAGGGATCATACGCAAAGTGCGCAACATTGCAAATGGGCAGTAAAAATATTTTTTTGTTAATTTCATTAAAATTTAATTAAAATAACAGCGCTTAAAGCGATTTTTTTCCTTCTTTTGTTTTTTCTCTCTTGTTTTTTTGCCTTTTTTAACTTGGGGCGCTTCATTTGCACATGCGGTTGATATAAACAAGCTCAGAAGCTCATAATAGCAATACCAGCACACACACACAGCATACACACACATACAGTGCAGTAGTTGTTGGGTTAAGGGTAAAAGGACACGCAGTTTCGCTTAGTTAAGCAAAGGGACAGTTAAGCTCCTGACTCCGATCCCCGTTCAACGCATGCTGGGCACCTGCAGACTTTTTATCAACATACAAGCAAACACACACACACACATACTTACACAACATTCAATCACTCGTGTGCGATTTCAAATGTTCGTGACAATAAAAAAACGCTTCTGGCTGAAGGATGTTGCTGCTGCTGCTGCTGCACGAGGAGCACCCTGAAAAAAGTGTCGCAGTATCAACGATAGCGATTCATTCTCTTTGAGCTGCTTTTTTTATAGTGTATACCACTCCTCCCTTCATCCCTTTTCCCCTACACCACTTTTCACTTTCAACTCATCCTTCTGTTTGCTTCCTACTAGCCACATGTTGCTTTCACAGCGATAAGTTCCTTTGGCTCTAAACTTTTTTTACCTTTTCTGATGGCGTGTCCTTTGCTGTAATCGATTTTTGGGAAGCGACAGCAGCATTAAATTTAAAGTATATGCCACATGCCACATGCCGCGCCATCGCTTACCTCATCCCTACGCATTATCTCTTTCTTTATGTGTGTGTGTATGTGTGTGTTAGTGTGTCGTTTCCGTTTCTGTTTCTGACTCTTTTTTGGCTTTTATTCTCAGAGAGAAACTCATTTATTTGCACTAGACATGGGACTAATGGAAGAGCAAAAACCATTGCCGGATTATTGGCTTCATTGGGGTCAACTTTCAGTAGGGCCTCGCTCTCCTTTCCCTCCCCTTAACAGACCTGAGGGGAAACTAGTGAAACTACAAATTTATTAGCTGGTTATAAAGCAACAACCGCTATCCAAACGGGTTTTACTAAGTTTAGAGCTAAGACATATGAACTGATAAGGAAGAGTGTTAAAGGATCGATATGCTATAAGAATATATATAATTTGGGATATCCTAAACGAAGCTATAAGTAAAGGAACACAATTTCCATTGAGATTTCTAGTTAAATTTGTTTAAAGTAACATTTCATACATAAATTATTGGTTATCGATTAGCACATTTATCATTTTTCTATATCTCCTTAGCAAGCTACATCATATATCTTGTATCAATTGTCATTGCTTAGGATTGTTATCGGATTGTGCCCCAAGTCTTAATTTAATTTTGCGCCTGTAACCATAAATCTAACCGATTGATTGAGCTATTGGTTAAATCTAATTTTCTAATCGATGATTTACAGTTTCATTTTTTATGGCGCTTGTAAATTTAAACAGATGTTTAAACTTTAGCCACCTGCCCAGATAATAAATAGAGAGAGAGAGAGAGAGAGAGAGAAGGGTGAGCTCAACTCAACTGAACCTAACTAAAGTACTTCTGGTTGCAGTTTCTGTCCATAAATCAAATGGGTCCTAAACTATGCTCGGGGCTTATCCACAAGCAACCTAACAATCGATGTACCTGTCCATGTGTGAGGTGCCATAAAATACACACAAACACACAGTCACACACAAAGAAAACAAAAGATACACAGGGAGAGAGAGAGAGAGCAAGAGAGAGAGAGGAGGAAAGGTGCTACCGCAAATATTCACAGCGAAGGCGACGACGTTGATGCCAAGCGCTGGCAGCGCATAAAACTTGTTGAATTACGAGTATTCCACATGGCCTCTCCTCTCCTCTCTCCTGTGCACTTCTACTCTCTTTATCATATAATTTTTTGCCATGGAAGTGGTCGAAAATTTTGAGCGCTGCTGGTAGCTAAAAAGTGGAATTTTTATTATTATTGCAAATTAAAAAAGTTTACATTTTGGCTTAACTATGACAACCGTCGAGATACAAGCAGATTCAACTATGTAAAAGCCAAGTTATGCCGACGATTGGCATGGAGATGGCTATAACGCTAAAGGCATAGAGCTGGCAACTGCAAACTGGGTATGGTAATGGATATAGAAGTGGAATTGGTAGTGGAAGTTTGCTTCGGAATGTGGCAACCGCTCAAATATTATAACAAAAGTATTTTCAACATTTTGCCGCAAGCGCAGCAAATGCCAAAGTCAAAATAGGTAAAAGACTTACCTGACTTCCAGCTGCCAAATCCTACTGCTCCTGCTGCTGCTTTTGCTTTGAGTTTGTATTGAGGAGAACAAATTCAATTTTCAATTCATTCGAGCAGCAACTGGTCGATTCGGTCGACAAGGCGTATACTTAACGGGACGCTCACATTTAACTAAATGCGTGACAACATTTTGCTGGCTCATTAAAAAAAATTGACATGTCCAACAGACCAAATGTCCATATGGATAAGGATAAGTAAAGCAGCAGAAGCAAAACCAAGACCAAAGGCCCCAACTGAGGCAGTTAAAGAAGCGGAAAAAAACGCCAAATGGCAAAATGTCCTCGTAATAGGCAGAGAGAGAGAGAGAGAGAGAGAGAAAGAGAGAGGGAGAAACACGCGTTAGGCTTCAAAGGGAAACACAACGCATTTTCCACTTACTCAGCAGATAACCAACATGAAAAAGTAGAAGCAGAAGCAGCAGCAGAAGGAAAAGCTATTTGACATAAGAAAGAAAAGCATTGGGAAAACATTTTTCATTTTGCTTTCCTTCCATTTGGCATTATTGATGCGAGTGCGACTTGAGCAATTGATTAAAAACTGTTGTTCAGCCTCTGAGCAACAGCAACAGCAAGAGCAGCAAAAGCAGCAGCAACACCAGCACCAACACCAACAGCAACAACTACAAGTTGAGCCAAGCAAGTCTCTCGATGAATAACTGACGATGTCAGGCTTAGCCACAGATGATGCACAATACAATGTACACACAGACACACACGCACACACCAACGCGCGTGCATACATACATAAAGACGACTTTGATCTGTGTATGTGTGTAGAGCAAAAGCATGGCTAACAATTTGATGCTTTAATCCTGCCCTGGCTGCCTGATCTGGCTTCAGCAGGGGCTCGGGCTCCGGCTCGGTCTCTGGTTGCTTTGGACAGGCAAACTGAGCCTTGAGATTCATTGAGCTTGACGTTTCTCCAAATACCCTATAAATATACTCAATATAAAGCAGGGTATCCGTCTGACCAACAAAATATAAAAGCTAATCCTTTCAAGGGATGTGTTATATACTGGGTATGTCTGAGTTAGTAGCGTATCCTGTATAGCATTTCTTTTCCGTTCTTATTTTTTGCTGCTGTTGTTGTTTCCTTTGTTTCCTTGTGCCAGCGTGTGGTGGCATCCTTGTGTCTCCTACTTTCCGTTCTGGTGTCGTATTATGGTAATTCGAATCCGAACCGATTAGAGGCAACATGTGGAAGACTGAGTTTTGCCTATTTTCCCTCTCTCTCACTCTTTGTTTCTGTCTTTGTCTTTGTGTTTTTCTGTCGCTTTCTCTTTCTCGCCTGTTTTTCTCATATTCATTTTCAACTCATCTCATCTCAATGCATACGAATTAGACCATTCAACCTTGTTATCCTTGCCTCCTACAATCCATCCTATCCCATACATCATCCTACTCCTCACTTGTTCCTATTCCTTTTGTGTGCGTGCAGTGACCAGTTTTATGAGCATAGAGATGGATATATATCCATGAAGGATAAAGGAGCAGCAGAAAGAAATCAGCTTGTTGCTTCACGTGCCATAATATTTGTGGCTCTGTGTGACTGTGTTGCTGTGAGTGGGTATGTGTAGGTTTGTGTAGATATGTGGCATGTTGGATCACAGTCAAGCTGCCAAGGAAGTTATCTAACTGTCAGCAAACGTTTGCTTTATTCAAAGGCATTCCGTGACATTTAAATTGAATTGTATTTACTCGTTTGCCAGTTCACCTTGAACAGGACATAGGTGACCCTTTCTCTCTTTCTATTCTTGTTTGTTTATTACTGATGTTGTGCCCCAAGCGAATATGCAACATAACATAATACTTGCCTGGGAGACGGGCTGTGGGGCAGAGCGGATGGAGACAAGTTTATTGCATCAACAACATTTGTCTATATACGCACACACTTAAGTAGCAATCGGCTGCAGGCACTGATTTGTTGTTGCCAATGTTCTTCGCCTTGATTGAGTGCAACCTGTTGAACAACAAAAACAACAGCAGCAACAGTAGCAGCAGCAGCAGCAGCAGCAGCAGCAGCTAGAGGCAGAGCAAAAGATATAACATTGCAATGCAAGAGGGAAACTATGGAGAATAAGTTAACTCAAATAAAATGAAATTATTATTATTCTTTTCTATCTATTGAATTGTTGCCTGTTATTGCCCTTTCCTATATACATTTTCTATTTTTTTCCCCTTGTCCCTTGCTCCGCCTGCCATCAACCATGTCACCGAGTTTACACCGCCACTAAAAGCATTTCTCTTGCACTTCTGCCTGACCCAAAAGAGTAAGAGGAGCCAGAGGAGCCCGAAGAGCTAAAGAAGCTGCAGCAGCTCGGAGGCTGCTTGAGTGGAATTTAAATGGATTTTCCTTCAGGGGGGAGGGGGGGTAGTTGTGAGAAGATAGCAGCTTTGCTGTTACCCTGGCAAATAATACTATAACATACTCTCTCTCTATAGATATGTTTGTATGCTGTCTCTGTGTATATGTGTGTGTGTGTATGTGTGCTTAATACTACATTTCTGCTCTAGAGGTGCCCACTTCAAAGCAGATTTAGTGGTCTCTCCTCCCTCTCGTGGTTACATGTATAGCAGGTCCGGAGCATCAAATGCTTTTTATGTCCTTTACTTATTCAATATGGCTAAAAGGAGTATAATAAACTATTGCAAATATATGCAACACACCACTAGAGGCAGCTGCAACACAATTAAATATAATACTTATTGTTCGATTCAAGGAATGGCATAACCAAATGCAATCCTAGACAATAAATGTAAGGAAGGATCCGTCCAAATACTCAAATAGTGATTATCTTTAATCCAAGAGAGAGAGACTCTTTCCCACTAGCTAAAAGTGCTGAGCTTCAACTCATTTATTATAAAGGCAACTATTAGCAATCCTTGAGCTATCTCTACAGCGTGTTTAACTATCGTTTCTTTAAGGACATATTAAACTGAATGAGCTTTCAATACTATCTGTATCTATATCTTGATCAGTGTGCATGTGTCTGTATCTGTATCTATATATGATGTGCGGTATGTGGTGTGTGGTATTTAGCATGGGGCATCAGCGGAGTATCCTTTGAGGGCTGTCAGCTTTTGGCTGGCGTTTTACGAGTATGGCAAATCAATGAACCGCCCATTGGGGCGTGAAATTTTATTAGCGCAAAATGATTTTATGTGCCAAATATTTGGTAAAATTGCCACTGACCGTGGCCCCACTGGGAGTTGAACACTGTCCATGAAATGGATTCGTCTTGTCTCCTTTGCGTCGCTGCGATTAATGGCACTGGCGTGGTCTGTCATTTACGAGGATGTCGCTCTCGCTGTCCCTCTGTTTGTCTCTGTGTTTGTCCGTATGTTTGTCCGTGTGTTTGTGTTTGTGTTGCACAACATTAACGGGATGCGTAATGTGCGTTGTCATTCAGGGCATGCGAAGAGAATCACTTTAAGTGCACTTTGTCCTTAATCCTGGGGTCCTGCGTCCTTGCGTGCATTTAATGTGCCTTTCGGTGGGCGTTGATGCGATTACGACAATGCCAATGCCAATGCCAATGACTATGACAATCACAATGACAATGACATAGAGCTATTGATAGGTACAGATTAACGATTAATGTTTATCGATTAACGATTAATGATTAACGCTGTAATGATAGAATAAATTTTGTTATTCCTTGCAGGTATTTGGTATCACAGTGAGCGAGACCACCGCGATTGGGTACGCGTTGCCGGGCGATAGTACCCATTGTACCCTGTCAAAGGGTTGAGACCATCATTGCTGCGAAAATCGTCCTTGTCCATCAGTAGCATCAGCAACAACGCTTGTCCCCCACCGCCACCGCCACCGTCACCGAAGTCCTATATATTTCAATTGACCGGCCGAAGCGGCAGCACTCGGCAGCTCCAGAGGCACAATCATCCGCAACAGCATCAGCACCAGCACCAGGCACAGCACCCGCAACAGCAACAGCACCACAAGCAATATCAAAACCAACATCAGCACCAGTACCAACATTACCAGCCACAACAGCAACAGCCACAGCAACACAGGCGCAGCAGCACCTCTAGCCACAACCAAATCTCCATAGACACGAGCTGTAGCTTGGCCACAAAACCTGCCATCAATTTGCTTGGTAATCAGCTAGAGGTCAACTATTTTGAATTCCCTTCCACCACACGTAATTCGGGCTCCCTTTTGGCCAATCAACGTGCGAGCTCGGTAACCGCTTCAACACCATCGCTTAACTGCAACTGCAACAAGAGTCCCGTACTTCCCGAGAATTTCAATTACAATTCAGCGGTTGCTCAAGCTGCTGCATCAACGGCTTGTGCTCTACTAGCCACGTGCCACGTGAACAGCAGCTCGTCATCAAGCCAGCAGCAACAGGAGCAGCCACAGGAGGAGCAAGAGAATCCACCACTGACCACAGACACAGGCAGCATGGGTCGACGTGAAATAAAACGTTCCAATACCAGTGGTTCCACAACCCGATCCTATGACAGTGGTAGTGGTAAGTACATGTCCTGCGGCAAGAGTAGCTTGCGCTCATAAGTAGGCAACGTTTTGTTTTCATTTTGCCAAGGCAAAACACAAATCAATTAAGGCAAACGAATATATTGTTGTAGCTCCACTGCGGGTGTGGCATCACAATACACACAACGTAATCGGCTTACCAACTTTTACATAGGTCAGTTAATACCTTTCGCAAGTGACATAAGACAGGCAAATTAACTGAACTCAGATTTGTTTTCAATCAAGTCCTAGCCAACTGTCGACGGTCGATTCAACCTACCTACCTACTGACTGACAGCTTATGTAGTGGGCCATAGTGTTGGCAAAAAGCTCAAGTTCTTGCCATTTAATTTGTATGAGTTCTTATAGGAAGAATATATATGAGAAAATTAAATATATACATAGATATGTATTGTATAAAAAGCTTTATTTGATATCTTGTATATATACAGGATAACTGAACCACGATCTATGACTAGGAGCATGAATGAATTATCTCCGAGATGCTCTTCTCGCATCCCTGGTGATAAAAGCATTCGTAGATCGATGCAAGATTGCGCAGATTGCAGCAGAGTACCGCGGCGCGTTGACAGGTGTTGCCGTGAGACAAGGTAGGATCCTCTGGATACAGTAGGGGATCTGAAGGATAGCAAGGATAATGAGATTTGTAATTTAAAAATTGTCAATGTAATGGATTACCTTGACGAGACGAGAATTGAATGTCCGTTAGGGGTGGACTTTGCCATGTTGGCACGGAGGGTGCGGAGGCAACCGGTGGGTTGGGAGGGGCATAAACAGGCAACGGTCGCACTTCTTCAGATGGTGCGGCAACAGATCCTTCCGATTGAGTGGGCTGGTTATTGATAGGCAGCGGTTCGATAACATTATCTGCAATTGAATGAGTCCGCCGACTGGTTTACTTCTGTGGCGTGTCAGTGCAAGGCATGCACATATGGGAGCAAAGGTGTGTGTGAGTGTGAGCTACATGGATGTGTGTTAGTTGTGTGACTAATAACTGTGACATAAAGTTGAGTCCAGGATATTTTCATCCGCTTCGTTTGCCAGTCTTGTCTTGAGTTTGTGATTGATGAGTGAATAAATGAAATGAATGAATGAATGAATGAGTGCATAAATAAGGCCATAACCAAGAAGAATACTCATGCAATTCAGAACAATACAATTAGAGAGAACTTTTATTGATTTGTTTAAATTAAGAACACTTTGTTACTTATAGATAGTTGAGGCTTAAGTTTAAAATAAATAATAATTAAAATGAGGAGCGCTGGCGGAGCAACGTTTACAACGATTACGAAATACTTTGAAGCCAATCGAACCATAATTAATTATGGATTATTTTTTGGTTTTCGTAGGAAGGCAATAGCGCTATCACGTATGTGTTCCTGGCAGGGATTAACCCCCCAGAAGGCACCGTGACAGCCGAATTCCTCAAAGCAATTGTACCGAATCTCTTGGTTGCCAGCTGTGCAGCAGTTGACAATAGCCCAGATGCACTTTGATACCCGGGGAGTGGTACGGGGCCGTATTGGTGCACTGGTCACTGGCGGTTCAGGTGCTAATTGCGGGCGTCTAGTGGTTGCCTGTGGCCTCATTGACGGACCGGCTGTTGGGCTTGCAGGCGGTGGGGTTCTCCTGGGTCCTGTGACGTAACAAGAATCGTATTCGTTCAACATGAGTATGTGATAGAGATAGTGCATGCATTGAGGGGGATGAAGATGGAATTTTTAAATGAAAACGAATTTGATTAGGAAGGCACAAAATTTAGATATGCTATGATCTACGCGCAGTGCAGGGCTTGGAGGAAGGGAAGAAACTTTGAGAGTAAAAGATTGTTGAGAACTCACCTGAATTACTATTTGGACGTCGACTCCAAATGGGTTTCTCTTCTGCAAAGAAAAGTAAAAATTTCAATTAATACAACTTTAAAGGAAATCGATGTTAACCAGACTAACCTTCTACAGGTGTCTGCACCCAGGGTGAATTACCCTCAGCAGGGGAGCCAGGTTTACCACTTGGTCTAGGGCTATCAAATTTGCTAAAATCAGCATCGTTGGGATCTGAGTTATGGAAGATATCGTCGTCATCTTCACCGAGTCTATTGAATATTTGGGGTTTAGGTCCTTTATAAACTGGTTTCTTTCCAGGTACCGTATATCTGTAGTAACAATATAATTATTTATAGTAGCTGTCACTCTGCTGACGTCACTTCACTCACCGCATATCAACGTGTTGCTGAGTGTAAACAGGCAGATAGTGGCGATTTGGTGTGCCGTATGAATAGCTATACAAATTGCTGGCTTCACGACGTTTGCGGCTGTGGTATTTCTTGGGATATTTATGCTGAGTATCCTTCAGCTCATCGGACACAGAGTCCTCGTCACCTACTATAATGGGTGAGACGGGCAGTGCGTCGAACACAATCTTATCCTGTTCCATCTCTACAATGGGCTTTGTGTGATGATGTCGAAAACGCTTCAAATGTGCCTCAGTATGCTTCACATTAGTTTCATTCTTATTGGGATCTATTATAATAATGGTAATAGGAAATAAGACTTTAAAAGTGTTCATATAATGAAGTCTCCTTTTAATTTTACCATAATCTTCGGTGACAAAGTCCTCTTTGTACATGACAATTGGATGATCCTCATGCATGACACCATTCTTGAAGCGGACATGATGCAACTGGAGCAGAATTAAATAATTATTAATAAACGATGCAATTTATTAAGCGGAATGCTCACTGCTTACCTCCACGTTATCCACCTGCGGTGGCAGTGATGCTATTTCATCTGCATTATCATTCTCAGCTAGGGGCAAGCTGTGGGCCTGACCCACAACAATCAGAAGGGTCAATAGCAAAGCTGGAAGTGCTGGAAGCCCACAAATTGTCTGTTTCAGTTTGTTCATATCCTTTGGTTATTTCTACAGTTGCAGGATCTATAAAAAAGGGAGAGAAAAGGATTCAATTTTAGTATTATGCAACTCAATCACCATAGCTTCAGTCTAACAAACTTTTGGGGCATTGTAAATTTAGTTGCGGTTTGGTTTTAGTTCTTCTGGTTTCTTGGCCAGGCTAACGCTGGTACGAATACAAGTAGGATATGTTTCATGGCTTATATTAAATTAGACTTCAAGTTTGCTACAATTTTTCTTGGCATTTATTTTATTTTTGTATTCTTTTGTGCGGTTAACTTTTCGATTACTTTTACCCTGACAACTGTTTTTTACTCTGCCCTGTGTTTTGCTTGAAATTAACATGTGGCAGGACTCGTTGAGACTTTTCCGACTTTTCACCACAAAACTTTTACTACCCAGCAACAATACATAAAACACAACACAAAGAGAAAAAGCCCTAAATTTGTTTTCAAATAAATGTGCAATAATCTTTACTTAATTTATAAAAACTTTAAGTTATTTTCTTTCACGCTCACTTTCAAATCTTCTTTAATAAATTCTTCTTATTGTTTCGTTCACTGGTGAAACGATCTCTTCTCGTCGGCGACTCTTTAGCAATTGAAAAATAAGCTTCGAACGCTCTGCATATATAGCAATCAGACCAAGAGTCGCTCGCCCTCTCATCCCCTCTTCCACTCTGTCTCTCTTTATATATGTCAATATGTTTCATTATACGGCATACAGTTAATAAGTCAATATATTGCTAAAGTAAGAGAGAGATAGAGAGAGAATGATATACATAAAAAGAAACAATTTTAAATGTTGTTCTTGAGCTTTTACAAATATTATTTGAGATATTTTTATCAGTGACGCAGTAGCTAGATAACGGTAAAAAAAACTTATCATTTATCAACGTAAGTAAGAAACTGATAAGCTGTACATTTAGAAGGAAGTTTGTGGATTCTTCTATGTGAGTCATTCAAAAATACAAATATTATTATTCCCAGGAAAATAATGAAAATTCAAACCAATTACGGAATTGCGTCAAATAATTTGTTTTGTTATTATTTTATTTATAGTATAGCTGAAAATCTGCCAGAAATAATAATTGAAAATATTTAAAATGCGTTTTCTTAAAGATTTTCTGTACAAATCAATCATTTTATTTTGGGTTTTTCTATATTTTTTATTGTTTTTCTAGTAATTCAGCTGTCAGACAGCAAATGATTCAACAATTGCATATATATCTATTTATATATACGTTCAACTAAGAGGAGACCTCCAGCTGGAGTACAAAGAGTATTTAAACGACAATTAATATTAATAAAGCCTTAACTTGAGGGTCTGGGAATCTTATATTCTACATTAATAAGAACAAACATGGAAAAAACCAACAGACAAACTCTAAAGTGATTCAATTGGAACAGATGTTTATCATTTTGATAGATGTTTTGAGTTTATTCCTTTGAAAATTAAGAAAACCGCGTAAGGAGTATGCAATTTTATGTTTCCCAGCAAAATAATTGCAACTCATCTTCATTTTTTTATACCCTATACAAATTGATGCTCCGAAAGGGTATGCTGGGTATGGGAACTTTTAGGCAACTCTCTCGAAGTTAAAAATTACTTATAGAGATAAAATTTTATCAAAATTTGTACACGAAAATTGACTTTCCTTTCATCTCAGAAAGGCAGAAAATTAATGAAAAAATATATGAAAGAAAATCAATTTATATGGAATATCTCTTGATTAAGTAAAATTGTTTAAACCCAAAAGTAATTTGGCCAATTCAATACACACTTTGCTTATATGTTTCGGGTGTGTGTGTATACTGCAAGCTAAAAGTTCTGAGCCAAAAATGTTAAGGGAAACTTGGTCTGAACCACTTAAACCACTCACAGTACACTTATGGCCAACGGATGCTGTAAGTTTGTACTGGGAATTGGCTTAATTTCGGAGTACTAAGTGCTTTAGGGCAGATGGACTCCAGGGGAGGTCCTTATAAATGGTTAAAATAGAAGAAACTTAAACTGGTAAAAGTTGTGCTGCATCACATATTTAGTAGTTGAAATAAAAACTGAAAATTATCATAGAATTGAATGCAGTTTTTTATTTCATTCTATTTACGTATACGTAATATTTGTTGGCAGGATGTTTATTGATCGATTGCCAACGAATGCTGTGAAAATTGATTTGAAATTGAATTTCCTATGAAATAAAATAAAACCCATTGGATTGTAGAGGGGATTTTTATATGTTTAATAGGAAGCTTGTTTTTATGTGCACAAACAATTTAGGGCAAAGCAAAGGACATTAAAGCAACAAAATGAATTATTTATAGAAACAGAGAGAGAGACAGAGAGAAAGTTGCAGGACAACTATAAACACATGCATATGGCCAATATATGCAAAGCATTTACCAGTTAAGTAATTATTATATAAGAGTTGTGCATGTATTTACTGTACGTGTGAGTTGTTGGTGAACGAAACAACAACCAACAATGTTTGGCTGGCAATCCGCTGACCAGAGGACCAAGGACCTGACCGATTGACTGCTGTATAAACGACAAAGTTGCAACAAACTGCCACAGACACACACACATACATACTGTATGTACTGCTGCCTGCAACTGAGCGTCGATTAAAAAGTTTTTGGCCAAACGGACAAATGGTACACCGGAGCTTGACAGCAAAGAGCCTGGCCAGCAAGGACGAGACCCGACGGCCGCTTAACGTTAATATAACCGTTTAGTTGGCAAACTGCTTGCATTTAAATCTAAAAAGACGCTAGTGTCGGCTAGCAGGCCATCCACCCAGCAATCCAACCATGCAGCCAACTAACCTTTCACCCAACTAGCCAGTCAGTCAGTCAGGCGTATAGTGTCCAGGCATCGAAACCAACACCGTATACCCAACACCCAACACCCAGTCAACTAGCCACCTGGTGATGGCCATAATCACATTGTATGCACTGTGGCCGACATGAAAAGGCTCTGCACTGAATTGGAGAGCTTTTCACCGGCTGACTAGTTGTAGTCATACGGCTCTACGTGCAGTACCTGCAGTTACTTCCGGCGCTCTTTAACGGATACGTTAAAACGTTCACTTGAACGTGGATTAATTTCAACGGACGTCAGAATCGTTTTTACCCGAAATGTTAAACGCGGCTCAAGCAACTAAAGCAACAGCAACACGTATTAATGGGATAATTGAAAATTATTCAATGTGAAAAACGTGTAAAACAAAAGAGAAGGAAAAAAAACGAAAAAAAGTGATTAAAAGCAAACAAAAGAAAACATTCAAATTACAAATATGCAGAGAGGTAAGGGAACAGAAAGTCTCTGCCCTTTATGGATTGTTTGCAGTACGCGGATGAAATGAAAAGCAAACAAAATAAATATTATTTTAATATGTCGTGTAATATCCTTACAAAATGCGTATCCTTTAAGCTGAGGCTCTGTTTAACGCTGAGCTCCGTGTAGGTCAAAAGCGATGGGCGTGACATGAATTTCAGAGCCATATTTCATATTAAGTGGCTTATAAGGCTGTTCTATATAAATTGCCAGGACATCTACTGCTGCAGTAGAATGATGGACAACAACAGCAACTATATAACAGTATTATCCTTGTGTTTGCTTGTTTCTATTCATGTGTCAAAGTGTCGTCCTGTCATCCTATCACGTACCAACACCACCACCAGCAGCAGCAGGAACAGCAACAGTAACAGTTTTTGTAATAGCAGCAACAACATGCAAATCGTGTGCAAATGTCCTTATGAGAGAACATAAACACACCCACACACACAAGCAGACAGACACATGCACATTTCTGATCTAACCTGCATAATTAAGACTTTTTTCTGTTGATGTCCAATCAATGGCCATGTGCAGGATCTGTTTAAATGTCCTTGTGCTTCCTTGCAGTTGGCTTCTCTGCTCTGCTCTTAATGAGATTCTTGAACGCTCAATGGTGCGTATACGTAATATGCACACTGCCACATCATTGCAATGAAACGCCGCCAGCTGCTGTCAGTTTTAGTTTCGTTTGTTTCTGTTTTTGGTTAAAGTTTTTCATATTGCAATGTTTTCCTTACATTTTCCTTTGCTTAATGCAATATACCCTACACTTTTCGCTTGAGCAAAGGCGAATAGTCATTGGATTTGGTTGCTTCATTGTTTTACAGCTTAGAAGGGTATTTGAGCTTCGGTTTGAGTGGCTTTGTTGTGCTCTCTTTTTTGTTTGAGCTCTGAAGATTTTGATCTGACTGGGAGGTTTTGCTCCGCGGGCCAAACTTTTCTTATTATTGTTAAAAATGAATTTTATGTGGCATACACACACACTGATACACACTTATGCATTTACACAGACAGCTAAAGTTTACTTTGTGCTCATAAAGTGGGGCAAAAGTAAAACAATACGAAAGCAAATGCACATTTTTTGTTGTGGCTTTGTTGTGGCACTGTGGTGTTGTGGCATTGTGGCACTCACAAATATTGGAACGGGATGTGAGGGAGCATTGCCCTTAGACAGCTTTATACAGAAAATTTGCATAGAATAAAAATAATGAAGAACAAGTCAAAGCAAACTTGAATATATCAAGCAGTAGAGTAGAGCGCGTTGAGAGAGACACAGAGGGAGAGTGGTGGATAGGTGGAGAGGTGGAGAGGCATTACCTTAGCCAATATTCACATATTAACATATTATCCTTAAGCTAAGCCAATAATAGTATATGATGCAAGAGATTAGAAGTCTGAGCTGTGGCAACTCTGAGCATAAATTGTGAAGAGTCTGCAGCAAATTGCAAGCGAAAGAAGTGCAAAAGGGTTTCAATTGTTTGAGTGGTTGTTGCTGCCACAAGTGGCTGTCAAAGTTGCAAGACCTCTGTGACATTACAGAAAGAGAGGGAGGGAGAGAGAGAGCAAGAGAAAGACAGCACATTGCCACAAATACCACTTGCCCAGATTTTACAGCTCTAATTGCAAAAGTTGAATAAAAGGCAAAAGCCAGAGCCAAAGCCAGAACGAAGGTTGAGCCACCAAATTATATGCACTCAGCTCCAGTTTGGTTGAAAGTGCTCCACAGGATGCAAAAAGGGACAACATTTTTAAAGGAATGTGGACAAGTTAAGCTCTGGGATTCCAGAGCACTCGTTGTGGCCAGTTTGAAGTGGCCACGTGGCGCCACGAAATATTTATTAGCTGCACACTCGCCCTCCCAGCATCCAGGCATTACGATTAGCTGCCCAAGAGCGCTGTTCCAGGACTAAGTCCTTATATACAACATTTATTCTATATATATACGAATAAATGTTTATATATATGTATGTACAGAATGCCCAATTGGCTTAATAGTCATGTCGACGCTATATAGGACCCTTAAGTGTGTAGGGTCTAGGGTGTAGAGTATTGGATGTAGGTAGGGGATGAGGTCTACAAACAGCTGTTTATTTACTGCCCCAGCAAATCTTTCACTTCCCCAAGAAAGGAGTGGGAAGAGCTTATTGTGCGTTTTTCGCCGAGCAACTTAACGGCCATCTAAAGCTCATTATACCCTTCCATAAATGGCATATTGCAATTCAACACACAATAAGTAACACATGCCCTAAGCATATAACAAATATAGTACTTTTAACTGGTGTAAAATTATAATTAATTAATAAGTATTTTATAATTTTAAGAATAATAGGGAACAGTATTACGAGTTCGGCTTAATTTTCTATTAACGCTTTGCATTTGTTGGTCGCACATGCAGGGCAGCACGAGGCAAATTAATGCCAAGATGTTTCCTGCGGTTGTGGACAGGCATCGACCCATCAACCCATCGCCCCATTGTTACCTCCTCTTTAACCACCACCAACTGACAGAGTGACCCACCGAGTAAACCCACCAAACATACGATGCGCAATTGACAGCTAAATTGTCTGTCAATTTGTCTCGCTGCCTGAGTGCGTTCTGTTTGTCTGTGCTGGTGTGTGTGCTGGTGTGTATATGTGAGTGTATATCCTGCTTGTTTAGTTTGCACAAGTTGACAGCTGGTTGTCGAAGTTGTTGTTGCTATTGCTGTTGCTGTTGGTGTTGCTGCTGCCGTTGTCATTGTCGTTGTTGTCGCTGTGCTGCGTCAATATTAGCGCTGCATGAGGGAACAATTTTTGTTGGAATTGTAATTATTGTCAGTCTATTGATGTGATTGTTGTTGTTTCTACTGTGATTCCTATACTATTTCTTCCTGATGTACTCGTCGTTGTTCTCGCTGTTGTTGTTTCTGTTGTTGCCCAAGGATGCATGTCACCGGTGCTGAATGTCAAGCTACGATCCAATTTGGCAACAGTGGATTTATTTTATACCCTATAACCAGCATACCAATCAGAGAAATGACATTAACTGACACATTTTTAGCTGCTTTACTCTCGTCTTCTATTTTCCTAATATATTACTACCCTGCCGACAGTAATTCAAATTAACTATTTACATAGAGAGCCCAATTACTTTAGATTATTAAAATATATGAAATTTATATAGCTTTCATTTAATATATATTTAAGTATATACCGTTAGCTATATAATGGACATTTTATAGGGTAACTTCTAGTCAAACTTTTCCTTCTAAGGAATTTCTACTTATTTTCGCTGAGACGCAAAAGTATTTCGCTTTCCTGTGATGAACATTCATTGCTTGCTGTCTGTGCGTGTGTCCATGTATGTATGTATGTATGTAGGTGTGTGTGCGTGTGGGATTCCTGTTTTCAGTTAGAAAGTCAAGAGTTCAAATTTAGGCTCAACTATGTACATGTACACAGTGTACTAGTGTTGGGGCTAGGGCTTATCCAAGCTCAAACTCAAACTCAAACTCAAAAATAGATCTCTCACTCGGGACACGCATTTTGTTTTGTGCGTAAGAAGAAGCCGCGTTTCGTTTAGTTTTGTTTGCTTTTTGGGGCTTCGCTATCATCTATTTGTGCTATACACACACACATATACATTGGCAGTTATATAGTTGTATTGGTGTTGTTTATGTTTGCCCAAATGTGGCGGCAGTTGCTTAAATAATGCAAAGTAGTCGTAGTCATCGCATCAAATGACAAGCAGCAAAAGTGACTTCAAGTTTTAATGAAAATGCGAAAACTCAGGAAAATACATGCTAACATATAAACATATGGGATGTAGGCATATCCCTTGAGTGCCACACAAACACAATTACATCAAATATTAAGTGGGGCTATGCCATTGGCCCGGGGTGTACATTAAATTTACCGAAAAACTCAACTACCCCTGTAGCCCTGTATCCTGCATCCTATATACTGTACAACTTGAATTTAACTGCAAATAATAAACCAATTTACTTTAACATCAAATAAGTTGCGCATACGCCCCGTCGGACATTGTCCTTAGTACTTAACCAGACAGAACACACAAACAGACAGAGAGACAGAGAGACTGGGAACCGAATTGCCTTGAATTTATTTATTGATTGTGCCATTGAGGTACAAGAAGCATCAACATCCAACCAACTACCTTCTAGTACTAATATTCTCCAGGGCTGCCCTTACACACACACAGTTGTGGTCAGCTTAGTTAGTTACAGTAACCGAAGGATTTGCCGCATCAAGGATTGCACATCAAGTTGTCAATATGTCAACAACTCTGTAGACTAAAGCAATAGTGCGGTTGCCTCTCAACTAGCTCCAAACGTTACTTTCTCTCAAATTGTTAACAATATAGCATGCAAAGCAAGTGGATGAGTTAATAAACCAGGAATTTAACTTATTTGCATTGGAATCGTAGTTAATGACCAAATAGCAACTTGTATGCAAATAAGTAGATCGTTTTCATGTCTCAAGTCATAAATTACGTATTCTCTTGTTACGTTTGTAAATAAGGTTCTAAGATTAGAATAACAACACGTTTAGGCAGTGTTTAGTTCTAAGTGAATATTTGTACAGCTTTTTGCCAATCCTTAGAAATTTCCAGCATATATTTTGCTCTATTTAAGCAGCTGGGAATGAATTTTGAATTGTTATTTATGAGTAATCCATGAGTGTGTCAATTTGAAAAATGTCACACCTTTATTACTCCCACACGTTTCTCAAAAAAAGTTAAATAAATCCATAATTGCAGCTGGTGAATATGAAATATATTCATAGTATTCAAAGTAGTCATCTTCGACAACATCAACATCGACAATAGCAACAGCAGAAGTTGTAGGATCATCAGCACGTTGCAGTTTGCATTTGTTGCCAATCGATTGACTGAAATTTGCACGAATTCAATAAATCAAACACGTGAGAAATGTTTGTCATGTAACAATATATAAGGAAAGTGTGTGGAACAGAGGAGGTGTTAGGGAAAGCTCCCCTTTAGACCCTAAAGACCATTGACAATGTCACCAAATGTGGTCAATTAATGAGACAATAGGCTACGACGTGAACTAATTAAAACACGCTGAGTTAACACTCCCAAAACAACAGCATAGCAAAGGGGTTGAACCAGAAGCAGTAAAATGGTAAAAGGAAAATAGGGAAATCGGAAAATGCTGAAAACGGGTAGGGAAAATATAGTACTAGTTAGAGCAAAGTTGAATAAGCACGTGCGACTAGGATTTGTGAGTCGTCGTCACATTCCTAGGCTCATTTAGCTTGCTGATTGATGGTAAATGGCAAAGGAAAGGAAAGGAAAGGAAAGGAAAGGAAGACTGAAAGGAAGAGGAAAAGGGAAGGAGAAGAAGAAGGCATGTTAAGGGCTGGTGTGGCTTATTAGTTTTGAGCAGACATGAAAACGATGTCCTTGGCATACATAAACGATGTCAGGGTCCAACTGTTGTTGCTGATGACAAAACGAAACATTTAATGCTTAATCAAGACGCAGAAGACAGGTGAATGAACGAAATTCTGTTACTCAGAGCCATATATATAAAACATGTGCCAGATTATTATTAAGCAATATCAAGAAAATATAAAATGGATTTACTTTTTTAAAAATGTTTCATTTTTTATTTATGTATATATTTTATATATATATATATATATAAATATATGTATGATGCTGGCAGATCGTATATTCATTTTTCGGCGCAAAAATAACTTTTTAATACTATAAAATTTCGTTTGTTTATTGAATTCCCTTTGAATTGCTGTTGGTAACAACCAATCAGCTGTCAGTCATTCTTGGCCTAGTTGAAATTACCTCATGCTCTCTATGATCTCATGCTCTGTACAATGTCAACATATGTATGACTATATATATATTTTTATATATAGATAAATGTATACACACATTTTAGTATCTGCCATTTCCTTAATTCTGCTGTATTCATTGGCCATGACGAAAATTTGGCATTGCCAATTAAAATCTGAAGATAGTCAACGCTTGCGAATTTAAGCCAAGATTAGAATGTATCTTTATATCTTTTGTATTGTTCTGTATCTGTGTATCTGTGTATCTGTTAATGTCTCTACGAGCTTTATTAGCCATAATTTTGGGTGTCGAACCAATTAAGCTTTGCAATTATATTATTTATGTAATTATTGTCCTTGTTTCCCGCAAATGTTTAGCTTAATTGTAAGCATCCAAACACACATGATGCACGACAATTAGTGTTAGAGGGGATGGTGTGTGGTGGTAAATTGTGGGTTTTCCCCTCATCAATTACCGATTTGAATTGCACTCACAGACACGCACACAGACACACATAGAAATACACATACAGCTCACGTGCAGAAACAATCGATTACGAGTAATTTGGCATTTTCATTAAAGAAATTTCTCTTGATGCACTTCTCGATGAATGCAAAGTTCTGTTTTTGACATACCCTAACTAATATGTATATGTGTGTATGGTTGTGTGTATTGATGTTAGCTAAATATATTTAATTAAGTATACGCATATTATATGTGTATTTAGTCTGTTAAGTGGCACTTCATTTAATAGTTTATATAATTTAATTAAAACATTCAAAGTATTGAACTCAACGCCAGTTTCACATCAAATTCATCTATTCATACATTAAATTATTATATTTCATTTATAAGAGAGCCATCAATTTATTATTGCATTGCTTTATATCCGTTTCATAGCTCTGATATCATATTATTAATCATAATCAAATTCACAGTGCGAATCGTCATTGTTTTAATGACGTATTTTAACCATACTGATTAAAGATCTAAGATGATGTATACTGTATATATATATAGCTTAAAGTGTTATTGATTTATTCAAGTGTTTAATCAACTTTAAATTTTATTTTTTGAATGGTTGCACAAATATGGAAACTTTAAGGACATGGATGAACTTAAGGTTAAGTGGCAGATGTGTTTAGTTTTGTGCTATGGAAATCAATTGTTAAACATTTTGATTTTGTTAGTCATCTATTGTTAAGTCACAACATTGTTAAGAACAAAATTTCATTCATTTATGAACATTGCTTAATTTTTTTCATGTTGTGGAAAAAAAATATTACTTTATGGCTCATAGCTTGAAGATGATTCATTGAGAAACCCAAGCCGAAAAACGGATAAAAGGGAGTGTGATGAGTCACATATGAGAGTTGGGTATAAAGTGCATAAAAAGAAGAAGGGGGGAATGTGTATGTATACAAAAATATACAGTAAGCATACATTATTTTTTGGGTTTTGTATACAATAATCATATCTAATCATTGGGTTGAACTTGAAATAATGAAACACAAGGGAAAAGAAATTAAACACCAGACACTCAGTCATACCGAAATGTAAACACATTCACATAAACTAACATGAAATTAACATACACGTGCAGAGCTTTAATTACCAAAAACAATATTCAAAACAAAAAGCCAAAAAAAAACCAAGCCATATGAAAAGCAATTGCAAAAAGTATCTTAAAACTTGCCACCTATATTCAACTCAAGAGAGATACATTCGTGATTGGACTTACAGTAATCGGCGACGTACGAATTGAGACTAAAGAAGGAATGTATTCACTTTATGCTCAAGCTTGTGAACATGAGTACACACACACGCATACACATGCACACACATATATATATATATATATAGAGATATACATTTGACTGTGGCTGACAATACAACCAAAACATTTCGTACAATTCTTCTTCAATTTTTATTTTATTTTGCTTTGCTTTTGGTGTTTGTATACGGGTATACGCGATGGTGTGTGTGTGTGTGTGTGTGTGCATGGGCGTCTGTTGCCAAAAAAAATATATATATACAAAAGTATAAACCGGTTTACATTGGTTGTCGTCGCAAGGGCTCAGGGGTGTGAGGACAGAGGGGAATTGAGGAATGGAGTAGAGCACGTTCAAAGTAAACAAAAGCCGCTTTGCTCATTAGTCGACGTCGTCATCGTTGTTGAAGTTTACGACTGATTTGTTGGTTTGGCCTCCAGTAAGGTTGGGGAGTGGGCATTGACAGTACATAAAGCACCACCAGCAAACATTTCCAGCCACACGTACTCTTAACTGTCAAGCACCAACTGAAGGGAGTGGAGCAAAAGCACAAGCTGTTTGGGTGCAGTCAGGTCGGCAAGGTCATCCGCTGATATCTGCGGGTACATACAGAGAGAACTACCTGAAAAATTGCGAACGGTTGAGGAGGGCTGGGGAGATGCTCAATGCAAATTGTTGCACGTGTTAAACCCAAACGACAAACGAAACCTAAACATAAATCAAACCTAAAGTCGAGTGAAGTCAGTCTTGAGACCCAAACAACTATTCGAACATAGCATAGGTTATATAGGAACCCACATCTGCCATAATTCAACTTGAGTTGTATATGCTATACCAAGCAGATTTCCCCTAAGTAGAGTCTGCCTTGCATATTCATACAAATTTATTACATCCTGTGCACTCGTTTTGGATGCACTACTATACTACTATAAGGGTTTTATTTATAGCGCACTGACGAGCAAGTACATGTACATTTCTTGTACAGTATATACCGCTTATATGGAAAACCTAAAATTTCTTGCATATATTCGATATTTCCTTTTAAGCAATCATGAGTTGCAATATGTATGCAAATACGTTGTATTTAAATGATTATTATAAAGTAAACCACAGGTTTAGAAGTTTACTTAAATTTATATTTAATTGTTGTCCTACAGCTTATAATTTGTTTATAACCGATAAAATTTATATCAACTGATTTCAAATGAACGATTCTATGCACAATATATTCTTATAAGCAATTTTTTGCAATTATAAAGTTAAATTTAATTTCTTATCTTTTGTTTGTTTGTTTTGAAACTTTTAGGAACAATAACCTTATATCGGGATCCCCTGAGGATATACATTATTGATAAGTAAACTCTAGGGAACTACTTGATGCGTAAGAATTTATTTTGTATTGATGGATAATAAGAAGTTTTGCGTCAGCATTAAAAGCTGATCAATAAAAACAAAGTTACTTTAATAAACTTTAAATCAAAACAAGTTTCAACAAGCTTCCAGTCGACTTTGCACAACCCTGCACCAATATATATATATAAATATATATATGTATATATATATATGTATATATATAGATATATAAAATAGGGTGAGAATAACAAATGAATGAGATTGAAAAAAAATACTAATGGATATGCCAAATTTTAAATTGCTTTTCTGGTTTAACTTGAAGATTAACGAATTCTTAAGCAGATGTGTTTAAACACTTTTGGTCTTTAAATATAACACGATCATATGAATAACATGTCCAATGTATAAATATATAAATATTTATATATACATTTATATATGTTGACTTTTTAATGTTTATATATATGTTCATGCACAGCTAGCAAAATTGTTATATATATCTGTGTGTATGTTAAATTTGTATATGGAAACTGTAATTATGCAAATCTGGCAGAAATCGTGCAGCTGTAAAAGCAAATAAAGATTAATTGCAGCATTTATATGGAATTAATCTCAATATTGCAACTACACCAAAAACAGAGCCAAAAACCGAAAATATACTAAAAGTCTCTCTGTCCAATGCCGACAGAAGGTCAACGGTCAAAGATGAATGAGAAAACAGAACAACTTCAAGTATAGATAACGTATTATTCTAGACGTAATAGTTGTTTGTATAACACTAATTAAATATTCAGTTTAGATCTACTTAAATTGCAGATATGATAGTTGCTCGTATCAACGAACACTTATCATAAAAACTTACCTTGTTTGTGTGCAATCTCTCTCCCACACTCTCTCGCGTTGTATCTCTTTCGCTTTATGGCAGCGTTTCTTAAACAATCTCTTTCGCTCTCTCTCAATCTTTCGTTCTCTCGATATTCGTTCTCGATGCTCGTATCAACTCTGTAACATTTTTTTAATTATATTTGATATTCGTTTTTAAAGCAATTTAAAACAATGAAGCGATTGTTGATTCGTTTTCAATTTCTTTTTTTTATAGCCACATGTAAGATATATATATATATATATACATATATGTATAAACAGTTCTATATATGTGCAAAAAACATACTTTTTTTAGTCGTATATACCACGTATTCTCTTATGTTTCTTTTACTCGATAGTCCGTTTATGTTCAATATTCGTTTCTTCGTTCGCTGTTCGCTGTCCGCTTGTCATGTGTTCGCCGACGAATCTTTACAACTAAAGATCTTTCTGGTGTGGTATTGGTATATAATAACTATAGGTAGACTCGGATATTTTTTGCACTCTAGCAAAATAGCTGGCGTTTTTTCTCTCTCTGTTCCTCTCTTATACAGTCTCTTTAACTTGCTTCCTCTATATTCACATTTGTATACTGATAAATGCATAGATGATAGCATACATGTTAAGATGTCGCAGGCTTTTTGGAATTTTAAACTTATATTTTATTCAATAAATATGATTTTATTATTATAATTGAATATTGTTGGATTTATACTATGACAGTACAGAGTATCTGTTAGTCGAGTATAGTTGTCTAAATTAGTTTGATATTGATATTAATTTTGAATTGATTCTCACTAAGTTAAAGTCTAAAGCTCTGCATACGTCATATCGGTTTGTGATTGTTGGGTTTAAAGGTTCTTCGGCAATTCAACGTCTTGCAACAGAGCTTGCTTTATGACTAATGCTTAGAGGAGTTCCCCAGAAACAATAATACTTTATCAGGCTTGTCGGTTGTTTGTTTTCTTTGTAGACAAATGTTTCATAGGTTTAAAGTTTTGTTTATGGGAAGAGATACAGCTCTGACCCATAAACAAACTGCCTTGCAATAACTACCATAATTTATATCAAGGTAAACCCACAACTTACGACTATTGTTGGTCACGAAATATGTCACGTTTTGACTGATCATTTGAATAGATTGGCAGATTTTCAAATAAAAAATAATGATTAATGTTAATTACAATCGTTGCTCATTTAATGATTTGCCAATACTGTTCAAATTTTCCCATACAGCAATAAAACTAAAAATGTTCTTCTATAGTTTTGCACATTAACATAGTAGAGCTTAACTAACTTATTAACTTGTTTCATTTATATATTAACTATTTTTATGCAAGGAAACAGGTTTTAAATTTTGTACACATATTTATAAATTTCTTGTATAAACATCTATGTATTTAAGATATGTGCATTAAGCATTCTACACACAGAAATCGACTTGAGTTCAATTTTTAGTTACATCATAGAACCATGTCATAAATAACTTTGCAATAAAATTCTTAAGTACAGAAAAATTAAATTTTCAATTGTTGGTTTTTATTTTATTTAAAGAATAAAGTGGAATACACTACAAAGAAATACATAAAGATAATATATTGAACATCTCGCTTTATATTATCTTTGTCTAGTGGCTCCAAAATAACTGTTAATTTACATTTATATGTATTACTGTTTATATTTGCGCTTTCTACTCACTGCGTCGCTTGAGAGGTGCACGAACGCATTGTACTCTAACTACATAGTTTGTGTGAGAAAAGGACAGAGATATATATTTATACACACAGTGTGTAATGATAATTTGGTTATGTCTATAATGTAAAACTGCCTTATCAACTTAGCAAAATACAAAATGGCCAACTATAAAGCTGTGACGGAGGTGGTGCTGTGCGTAGTGTGTTGGTGATTTTCTTGCGGTAGGTTGCGGGTTCGAATCGCCGCGAGGGTGGCTAGCATAAAAATAAAATATGAAGTGTGTGTATATTTTTAATGCCTAATGCGACTCATCATGGCATAATAGTTCAACTCTACCATAGATGAACAATTTCCGCATGAATCGCAGAATGAATTATAGAGGTTAACGCGCGTGTGTACTGACATTTTCCATAATGAATGACAGTGTTTCGTGTGATTTCCGCACAATTTGATTTTCTTTTTGTGTTGTGTACAATCTAATTTTTTTTACAATTCTAATATTTATTTCTATTGTCTGTCATTTGGATTGTAGCAACCACAAATTTTGTTGGCAAGTTTACGCAGAGCGTGCGTCGCATTGTGCAGGACGTCAAGGATGAGGGAGCACCCAGTGGCATGACGCGTGATGAGGTCATCGAAACCAACGAACGATTACGATCCCTACGATTACGTCTAGAGGAGTCGTACGATACGGTGAAGAAGGCGCTCATCAACCTAATGAACAAGTATGGCGATTCCAAGAGCCATCGCAACATATTTCAGCGCTATCCCATGCTCAAGCTTATGATAAAGGTTCGTATCGTAACAGCATTATTGATTGGACACGCTAGAGTCTGAGATTGATTTAACAATTACTTTTGATATTGTGCAGGAAGTAATACGTCTGGAGACACAGTACTGGACATTGGTTGACATACCACGACAGGAGAAGCAGGAAACTGTACCCTCGTACGTCATGAGAGCCTGCTCCATCATGGAGAAGACACAGAAGTCCGGTGAGGGTGTAAAAACTTCAGCCAGGTTGGCCGATGAGGCTGCTGAGCGCAGGAAGCGTGTGCGAGCGTTTAGAACGTAAGTTAATAATTAAAAAAAAGTAGAAGAAAACGTCTGGTATATAGCCTTGGTTTTCTTCACAGACATGACAACGGCACAAATCAAGCATGAGAACACACAGCTGATTAATGATTTGTATCGTCTGTTGAAAAAATATCTGGGACTGCGACATTTAATACGCGTGCTAAAGGTGAGTAAGAATCAATATGACAATTTGAGAATGGATGGACGAATGGATGAATGGATGAATTGACCTGTTGGGGAAACTTTTTGTCATGTTTTTGTATCGTTTTATCTCGTTGCAGGAAGAGTATGGCAGCTCAAAGATGTATCCGATATTTCCACGATACACAATGCTCAAGGACATGATAAAGGGCATTATGCATGACCCGGACTACATGGAGGTGTGCCACGAAACGCTGGCCAACTCCAACTGAGCCGAGGCATCCGGAAATGGCAGGCGTCGCATGAGTGTCATCTGAGAAGGCCACACACATACATATACAAGCAAGAAGCGCACACAGAGCCAGCATCAACAGGATGCTAATACCGTGTCCTGTTGTCTGTCCCCTGTGACATGTGTTAGATGCTTCAACGCTTATTTCCATTGCGACTTTCTGTCATTCCGCAAATGTTTAAAAATTTTCAAAGTATTCGTCGATGTTCCGCACTAAATGGATAGTTAGATACAAATCTTCAGGACATTTAAGCTATGCAAATGGCAACAACTACAAACCAACTAAGTAACTACTACTACATACACACCCCACCATAACCAGTAATCAACTGATAACTACAACTACAACTACAACTACAACTAAAATTAGAACTAAAACCACAAACGTAAATTAACTTTTATAATATTGAAATAACTTTTGAGGTACTTAGCAATAAGGAACCAGAACACAAACGAATCGCATTTATTTTAATGACCTTTTGAGAAGAATATAAAACACTAACTAAAACATATATATATATATATACAAAACGATACACTTCAATACTAACTATTTACTTCCTGATGTAATTTAATATAGATTTCCAAATGATAAAGTAAAAACTAAAGAAAGAAAGTAACAAGGAAAAGTTGCTGTGGTTCTAAGCTTCACCTTTCATTGGCCAATGGCATTCATATTGATATCCAACCAATTACATATACATATGAATATTCAAATACTATATACATACATATGTATGCATATACTTATATAGTTAGACAATATCAGGGAAATGTTCCCAAATTAAATGAATCTAAATTTTCTTTATACTTTTTGAGAGAAACACCAAAACAAAAAAAAGAATAAAATGTATGCAAAAGTAGCTTATTTTATTTATATATTTATCGGGAGAAATATTAAAGGGAATAAATTTAAGATCATATTTGTTATGTATCCTTGTAATTCTCCCAAAAGAAAAACAAAAAAAGAAAATCGAAACCAAAACTAAAACTGAAAACAAACCAAACCTTTGTAGCAAATGCTTTAAGTGTGTTCCTATATGATATCCTATGTAATTTTGGTTAAATATATATATATAAAACATAATAATATATAATATATATTATGCGATAATCCAAGATCCGCTTATGCATCTAAATGTAATAGCTTTAATCAAACAAAACCTTAAAACCAAACAATTTATACCTTATATACCTAACACCTAAAAGCAAGGACACTTTTATACGAGACCAATGAGAAGAAAACTCTACGAGCTTACAACATTATTGAATTGAAAGGGGGAACCCATCCTTATTATGTTGTAAGCTCGTAGAGTTTTCTTCTCATTGGTCTCGTATAAAAGTGTCCTTGCTTTTAGGTGTTAGGTATATAAGGTATAAATTGTTTGGTTTTAAGGTTTTGTTTGATTAAAGCTATTACATTTAGATGCATAAGCGGATCTTGGATTATCGCATAATATATATTATATATTATTATGTTTTATATATATATATTTAACCAAAATTACATAGGATATCATATAGGAACACACTTAAAGCATTTGCTACAAAGGTTTGGTTTGTTTTCAGTTTTAGTTTTGGTTTCGATTTTCTTTTTTTGTTTTTCTTTTGGGAGAATTACAAGGATACATAACAAATATGATCTTAAATTTATTCCCTTTAATATTTCTCCCGATAAATATATAAATAAAATAAGCTACTTTTGCATACATTTTATTCTTTTTTTTGTTTTGGTGTTTCTCTCAAAAAGTATAAAGAAAATTTAGATTCATTTAATTTGGGAACATTTCCCTGATATTGTCTAACTATATAAGTATATGCATACATATGTATGTATATAGTATTTGAATATTCATATGTATATGTAATTGGTTGGATATCAATATGAATGCCATTGGCCAATGAAAGGTGAAGCTTAGAACCACAGCAACTTTTCCTTGTTACTTTCTTTCTTTAGTTTTTACTTTATCATTTGGAAATCTATATTAAATTACATCAGGAAGTAAATAGTTAGTATTGAAGTGTATCGTTTTGTATATATATATATATATGTTTTAGTTAGTGTTTTATATTCTTCTCAAAAGGTCATTAAAATAAATGCGATTCGTTTGTGTTCTGGTTCCTTATTGCTAAGTACCTCAAAAGTTATTTCAATATTATAAAAGTTAATTTACGTTTGTGGTTTTAGTTCTAATTTTAGTTGTAGTTGTAGTTGTAGTTGTAGTTATCAGTTGATTACTGGTTATGGTGGGGTGTGTATGTAGTAGTAGTTACTTAGTTGGTTTGTAGTTGTTGCCATTTGCATAGCTTAAATGTCCTGAAGATTTGTATCTAACTATCCATTTAGTGCGGAACATCGACGAATACTTTGAAAATTTTTAAACATTTGCGGAATGACAGAAAGTCGCAATGGAAATAAGCGTTGAAGCATCTAACACATGTCACAGGAGACAGACAACAGGACACGGTATTAGCATCCTGTTGATGCTGGCTCTGTGTGCGCTTCTTGCTTGTATATGTATGTGTGTGGCCTTCTCAGATGACACTCATGCGACGCCTGCCATTTCCGGATGCCTCGGCTCAGTTGGAGTTGGCCAGCGTTTCGTGGCACACCTCCATGTAGTCCGGGTCATGCATAATGCCCTTTATCATGTCCTTGAGCATTGCATTCAGTGGACATATTTGGATACATCTTTGAGCTGCCATCTTGCAACAGAGAAACAAATTAGAAAACATGACAATTGGTCCATTCATACGTGTTCAAATTGTCATATTGATTCTTACTCACCTTTAGCACGTATTAGATGAGCAGTACCAGATATTTTTTTAACAGACATACGAGATTGGTAAATACAGCATGTGTTTGTATCATGCTGGATTTTGTGCCGTTGTCATGTCTGTGAAGAAGCCAAAGTACCCAGACGTTTTCCTTCTACTATTAACTATAAAGTGAGAAAAGAGCTCCCTGCGCTGGCCATGCATTTACACCCAGAACCAGACTCTGTGAGTGATGGAGCAACTCTGACAAGTTTACTGCTTCCTGTTTGTCATAGATCTAGAACCAATGTCCAGTACTGCAAGGAATTTATTGCTTCCTGCATCAATGTCAAAAGTAATTGTTAAATCAATCTCAGTTTCTAGGCATATCCCATCAATATTCTGTACGATACAAAGCCTTTATCATAAGCTTGACATAGGAGTAGCAGCATGAAAATATGGTTCCAAGTCTTGGCTCTTGGGAATCGCCTGCTTATTTCAGTTGAGATACAGCGCCTTCTTAGTCGTACAACTTCCTCTAACGTAATCGTAGGAATCATAATCATTCCATTTGCCACTGGGTGCTCCTCCGTGTTAGCATCCTGGCCAATCCAGACGTGG